>CABHPR010135109.1:0-68775 GCA_902168415.1 Peromyscus melanophrys
TATACAATTTTGTTAAAGACAACATTATTACTATAAGATAATTATTTTATGCTACTAATGATGGGATCTAATATTGAGTAGTCAATCTATAAGACTAATTCATTATGGGGAAGAAATGTTTACATACATATATGTATATATCAGGCATGGCTGTATATTTTTAAAAGATAAAATTGGATCATTCTCTTAAATATTATGCAACAGATTTATCACAGCTAATTATGAAATTGAATTTATATCTTATTCTTCTTTATGTATATTATTCAGTTCATTAGAGATTGACTATTATAGTGCATCATTAATTTCCAATTCATTTTAAATAGGGAAACATGCTAGCAATTTGCTTATTCTGTGTTTTATAGCAGAGCAGTAAACTTTACAATGCTCTTTCACAAATATAACCTTCTTTGATTACAAGCCATTTTGTAAGCAGAGTACTTGAGTTCTTTGCTTTTATTTTTGATCTGATATATAAAAGTATCAAATGAGATGATAGCTTATAGTGTGTGATAGCAATATTGTATTTGCCTAAATTTCAAATAGCTTCATTATGCAAAGGAATTTGCAGTCTACCAGAAAGAACATTTTACATAGCATCACCAGCATGTAGGTGATAAGCCCTGCAAGTTTCTGTATGCTGAATGTGTGCATCATTGAAATACATTTGGAAACAATTCCTATTATGATATGTTGAGACATGGAAAACATTGGGAACATGCTCAAGTCACAAGAGCACTTAACCTTATAACAGAGCTCCAGAAAACTTACCTATGCCACTTTTGCTCAATTATTTTCTGGACAAGCAGATAGATAGTGCTTTAACACTTCTGCTCTTCTGCCATCTGAGGATATGCAGACAGAACCACCTATGGGAGGGAGCCTTTCCTAGGCATTACACCTATCTGGAGGATCGGTGATATGGAAATCCATAAAGGAATAAAAGTATGAATGAGAAGGAAAATAGTTTCCATTTTCTATTCTTATCTCTACCTCTTATCAGTAATTCCATTCTTCTACATGGACAATTTGATACAAACTACTCAGAGTTGTAAAATAAACTGTAAATGAGGATTGGAGATACTGCTCCACTAAGAAAGTGTTACTGTAGCATGCATCACACTGTATGTTTGATCCCTAGTATTTCATAAACAAGGTACGTTGGTGGACCCTGTAATCAAAGCACTTGAGAAATTGAAGCTGGACAGTCAAATGTTCAAAAAAAATTTGGCTGTAAAGGGAATTTGAGTTTGTTCTTGGCTGCATGTTACACTTTCTCCACAAACAAGGAGTGAATAAAAGTAATGAAATTAATAGCTTGACAAGAAATGACCAAAAAAGATATCTGAAATTAGATGTTGCAAAGTGGTTTACTCTGTTACTTTTAGTGTTAGGAAAGTTCTTGCCTGAGTTATTCAGCAATAGTGCTCTACAAGATTTGCAGGAGTACACTAGCTCTGAGATACCAAAGTAGCTTGTACCAAATCACAGACTGTCTATGATTGAATCCTTACTAGAATAAAAATGCAAATGGTACACATTTAGTAGTTGATAACTATGATATTAATTCTGTATCAGAAATTGATTTTTCTTCTGTACCTCTGAATAAACATGAAAGATCAGGGACACCAGAGATTATCAATTCTATGAGTGAGTGGTGGTTTTCCTTTTACGACAAAATCTTCTGGATTTTCTTATGTGTATAAGGTGGTAGCATTAAAACACATGCCTGGTAGTCACTAAAACATTGCTATGCCATTGTTCATCTTGCTTGCATTTACTCTAAAGTCTTCTAAAATTAGATAACTATGGTTCACTAACACAATATTATGTCTAATGTTTTGATCTTTCTTTTCAGTATTTGACCTTTCTTGATGAAGCAGTATGTAGCATCATAATATAATTTCCTCTCAACATTGTAATTATTTAGGATTAAACCTGTCACCTTACACATTCTAGGCAAGTCTTTCAGACCCCAAGAGACTATTTTTGTCCAAACAAATTAATATATATATATATTCATATGAGTAGGACACATTCTGGTTTATAATTTATAAAAGACTAAAAGATCACAAAATTAATCATGGTTCAAATTGTACTTGGATAACAATGTGCAAGATATGCCTAAAAAGTAGAAATGGAACAAATTAAGGCCATGATTGAACAGGTGAACAGTTTAATTACTTCAAAGTGATTTCTGGAAGCAGTACACAAAATGGTAATATGGGAAATCCCCACAATCTCTCTTAGTAAAGAGATCGACTTGGAAATTTAGGGAAATCAGTATTTAGCCTTTGTTTTTAATTTGACCTTTTAAACCATTTTTGGGAATTTCATAAATGAAACATTTTCACCACTCCCCTGACATTTAGTGTGTCCCCTACTCCCTCTTAAATTCGTGACCTCTTCTACATATGTTAGTGTTGCTCCGGGGTACCTACGTACAATCCAGCATTATATAACCATCAAAGGTTCCTCTGGAGAAGACTGCCTCTCGCTTTCTCAAGAACCAATGATTGACATGTAGCACTGTATTTAGAAGTAGTGCACTGAATCTAGAGGTAGAGACTTCTCTCATCCACCATGTTAATGTGTATTCTCATGCATTTCTTGTTTAGGTGACCACATTTCTGAGATTTCGTGGGTACACTTCCCTTTACTAGCTAGAGGATATTAGCTAACATCAATTATTCTTATCCTCTTAGAATTTTCCACCCCCTTTTCTGTGATTTTTCATAAGCCTTAAGGTAAGCAGTTATGTTGTCCCAAAGCTTTCATATTTTCTGCATTTGACCATTGTGAATCTTTGTGATAGTCTGTCCTTTTCAACAGTTCTTTAGATGGATGTCCTCAAGTACATAAGTGATGACTACCACAGATAAGAGGCAGGATTAATTTTTAAGAACTAGCTAACAGATTTAAGAATAATCTCAATATTAATTCGTAAGATTGGTAAGCATTGTATTTCAAAGGTCATTGAATTGTGTACTCAGACAGAACAGTAATAGAAATAATTCTTCCTTGATCTACCAGTGTTTCAGGAACACTGAAAATGTGCATTTATAAATTCCAAAGAGGAAAGAGATACAAACAAAAACTGGCTAAAGCAGTTTAACTATATTGCATATCCAGACTCAAAAGTTTCATAACAATAATAGTGAAAAAAGAGCTGTAATTTATCATTAATGATGTCTACCAACAGAATTTCTAAAATGCTAGACAAGAAAGGTTGGGAAATTTTCTATATAATAAGGATGAAGTAATCACTAAAAATAGCCTAGAGCTGGCACACATGGTAGAACTGAAACTGGCCATTCTAATAGTTATAGAAAGTTAATTTATATACATGAAAAGTTAGGTAGTAATACACACACTGGTGAAAAAATGGGAAACTTTCATATATGCATATACTTTAAGAAAAATCTACAGTAGTAGGGTTCTATGTGAATTTTCAAATAATCTTTTAGTATTAGTTGTCTCTCTCCATATTTCCTCCTTTCTCCTTCTCTTCCACCTTCTTCCCTACTGAATATTCTTGTTCTGATTTCTCCTTTATATCCTCATAACACTATGTTATTTTAATATTTCATTGTGAGATCATCTAACCTGATCCCTTACTGTGTACCTAACCTAAATCAAAAGCTTAAAAACTATATGCACATATAAAAGAAAACATAAAATATTTGTCTTTATTGGAGTCTGGTATAATGAACTCACAATGATTTTTTTAGCTCCATCCATTCACCTGTAAATATCAGAAATTGATTTTTAACAGCTAAATAATAATCTCACTGTGCAAATACACCACATTTTCATTATCTGTTCATCAGTTGGTGAACACCTAGGCTTTTTTCAGTTTCTGGCTAGTATGAATAAAGCTTCAGGAACATGGGTGAACAAATGTCTCTGTAGTAGGATATAGAGTGTTTGGATATATGCCAAAGAGTGCTATAAATTGACCTTGAGGTAGATAAATTCCCAACTTCTCAAGGAACTGCCATGTTGATTTCTGTTGTGACTGTATCAGTTTGCAAGCCTTTGGATAAAGAGTAAATGTTCCCTTTTTGCCATAATTTTTCTAGTATAAGCTATCATTTGTTTTATTGATCTTGGCTATTTTGACTGGGGTAATATGAAATCTCAGGTTATTTGATTTCTTAATATTCAAGTTGTTTATTTTTTATGTATTTCCAATAGTAACAATCTCTTAAATGTATAATTGATAAATAGCTTTTACCACCTGTATGCTTCCATATTGCCTAAATGATGGGATCCTTTGCAGTTCATGAGGCCTCATTTACTAATTATTGATCGTCGTGTCTATGGTATGGTTGTCCTGTTCAAAAAGTTCTTTAACTACACCAGTGAGTTCAAGCCTAGTCATCACTTTCTTTGCTATGATACTCAGGGTATCTGGCCTTAGGTTGAGGTCCTTGATCCACTTGGAGTCAAGTTTTATTTTTGATGATAAATATGGATCTATTTTCATTCTTATAAATTCAGACACCCAGTTTGACCACCACCAGTTGTTGAGGATGCTATTTGAAAGGGATCTTAATGGAGTAACGAAATAATGGGAAAGACAGTGCCCCAACTGGGTACCTTATGCCACCATGTAAAACCTTCAGTGTAAGGAAAGCAAGTATTGAATCTTACTGTTGACAAAAGGGGTGCTATGGAACCTACAAACACCACAGGCTATTTCTAAGCCCATTGTTTGCTATCCACAGCTCTATTGCTGTGGTAATGCCCTACTGCTTAAGATAACACATATATATGCCAACTAATGTAGACAAGTTGAGCTAGAACCCAGATAGAGTCTCCACTCATAGATGAGCATTCAGGATACTGAGAGATACTCTACATGCTAGAAGAAAAAAAGTAATCATCAATATCATCCAGAAACAAAGCTTGTGACTTAAAACAGTGACCTGCCTGAAAGATATACTGGTAGAATAGTGGTAAAGTATTATGAGAGTATCAAATCCCCTATTAAAAATTTGATTTAATGTCCACCCCATGAGATAGATAGAACCCATTCTTGACACTGCTAAAGTGGCCTAAAACCTGAGACTAGATAGATCAGGGACCCTAGGGAAGAACAAAATGCTATGATTTCAGTGAGGGAACATAGCAATAAAATGGTTCCTAATGACACACATAACACCACCCACATCAAAGAAGATTCTTTTTGCAATATATGGGAATTAAGACACAAACCCACAACTAGGCGATACAGAGAATGAGAGACATCATGGATCACTTGGTTCTATAAAGGATATATTCATCACACTCCTTTCCTCAAAGCTCAGGTACCTTTACAAACTTGGAGGCAGAAAGATTGTAAAATCCAGAGGTAATAGATAATGCCAACAAAATAGTGTCCTTCAGACACAGCAGGACTGTTGATGATGTGAACTCACAGAAAACTAGACAGGATAAACCAGACAGTTGTGTGGAATTGAGGAGGGGAGTAGATATTCGGCCCCATACTGAACTAAGAACATATTTGTAATTGATACCCACTTGCAGAGAGAAAAATCAGTTTTCTCCAGTGCAGTGTCAAGGAGTAAATCAACCACATCCCATGGCAGGCCCACACCCAGGAGTACTTGGCCAACACAAAATAAACTCAGTTAGATTTTTGGTGTATTTTTTGAAAATTTTTTTGCAAGAATAATGTTTTTACCTAAAGTTATAATTGTAAAAACAATATAAGATTCACATAAAAGATAACTTTTGATCAAAACTGGCATTTTTGTGAGGCACAGATGTTGTTAATTTGCATCATATTCTTTTTTTTTCCTCTTCCTCCACTCCTCCCAGCTCCCCTGACCTTCCCTTTCCCTCCTCAGATCTACTCCCACTCAGTTTCCACTTTAGAAAACTGCATGCCCCTGAGATAAAACAACCAAACAGAGCAAAACAAAATCCAATAAGATGTAACAGAAGCCCTCATATCAAGGCTGGACAAGGCAAGCCAATAGGAGGAAAAGAGTTCAAAGAACAGGCAAAAGAGGAAGAGATACACACGCCCCCACTGTTAAGAGTCCCACAAAGAAAAACCAAACTAACAGCCATTACACACAGGCAGAAGACCTGGTATAGACCCATGTATGCCCAGTGCTTGCTGCTTCAGTCTCTGTGAGTCCACATGAGCCCTGGTTAATTGATTTGATGAACCATATTCCGCTTGTGTCCTCCTTCCCCTCTGACTTCTACAATTTCTCCTACTCCTCTTCCATGGGGTTGCCTGATCTCTGAGGTGAGGGACCTGATGGAGACCTCCAATTTCAACTCTCTCTCTGTTTATAATGTCTGTATAATTCCCCACTCCTATCTGCTGCCAGAGGAAGCCTCTCTGATGACAACTGGGCAAGGTACTGATCTACAAGTATAACAAAAAACCTTCAGGAATCATTTAAGTGATTTTTTTTATGCCAGTAGTGTTTGGTGCTACCCTGGGTTTCTGGCCTATCCAGTCTCCAGTTTCTGGCCATTCAGACAGTGTAAGGCACAAGTTTCTTCTCCTGGGGTATGTCTCAAGTTAAACAAAAAATTGATTGACCATTTCCATGAGTTCTGTATCACCACTGCCCCAGCATATCTTGTAGGCAGGATAGGTTATAGGTGGAGGGTTTTGTTAACCGATTGGTTCCCAGGTTTGTCTCTACATAGCCTACAGAGTATCTTTCCAAACCAAGGAGGCTAGAATGTAGGCGTGAGGCTTCAAGCTTGCACCATCTCAACCTCTTCAATGAGCCGTGTAGCAGGCTTCCTTAGACCATCAGCCCCAAAACATGACAAACAGACTTATCATGAATGCTCAGCCTTAGCTTAAACTTGTTTTTAGCTAGCTTATTTTTTAACTTAAATTAATCTATTTCTGTTCATCTATGTGCTGCCCTAAGGCTCATTTACCTCATCTACATACTGTCCATTATGCTTGCCATGTCTGGCTGCTTAACTTCCTTTTCTCTGCCAGCTAGCTACCCCCACATAGCTCTCCTCTGCCTAGCTATTGACCATTTAGCTTTTTATTAGACCAATCAGGTACCTTAGGCAGGCAAGGTAAACGGCAACACATCTTTACATATTTAAACAAATACAGCATAAACAAATGCAATTCATCTTGACATAGTTAAACAATTATTCTGCAACACAAACTAATGGAAGATATCTTTACATAGTTGAACTAATATTCTACAAGAGTACTGTGTGGACTTTGTCCTCAGCAGAGTGACCCTCTGTGCTAGAATCAGCCTAGTAGTTTGGGGATTTCCATGGGATCCCCTCCACCAACAACTCAACTGAATGTAGCCCAGTCCCATCACTGGAAGCCTTGCCTGGCTAAAAGAGATGGTCAGCTGAGACCCCCATATCCTCCATTACGAGGGGTCCTCATTAAGATCACCCTCATAGATTCTAGAAGTTTCCAGGGCACTAGGTTTCTACATTGTCTCCCCAATATCCCCAAATTCCATCTGTCTCTCCTAGTACTCTATCCTTCTATCCCACCTACTGCACCTGATACCTCCTGCTCCTGTCTCCATCAGCCCACATTCCATCTGTAGATTCTATTATATTTCCCCTTCCCAGAGAGATCTACGCATCTCCCCTAGAAACTTCTTCTTTACCTAACCTGTCTGGGTCTTTAGATTATAGTTTGACTACCATTTGTGGTTGTTTTATTTTTTATTTTTGTTTTTAGGTTTTTTGTTTATTTGTCTTTTGAAAGATAGTAAAAATCCATAAATATTGGTGGGTAGAGAGGTACAAAGATCTAGGAGGAGTTGAGGGGGAGAAAATATGATTAAAATACATTGTTTTATTTGTTTGTTTGCTTGTTTGTTTATTATGTTTACAGTATTCTGCCTACATGCCAGAAGAGGGCACCAGATGGAATTACAGATGGTTGTGAGTCACCATGTGGTTGCTGGGAACTGAACTCAGGACCTTTGGAAAAGCAGTCAGTACCCTTAACCTCTGAGCCATCTCTCCAGCCCCGATTAAAATACATTGTATGAAAAATGTTAGCTGAGCAGTCATGGCACACTTCTTTAATTCCAATACTCAGGAAAAGTTCAAGGCCAGCCTGGTCTACATATAGAGAAACCCTATTTTGAAAAACCAAAAAATAATAAATAATAAATGAATAAATAAATGATAACTAAGGAAAGGAAGGAAGAAAGGAAGAAAAATTGGAATCAACTTCCTAGGAAAATTGGAAAAATCCATATAAAATATACTCAAAGAGAATTGAAAATTCCTAGAAGTTAATACATTTTTCTTAGTGTAATAATAAATAATTAAAAATATAAGCATAAAACTGAAAGTCAACGGAGAAAATCTTACAGAATTTTTTTTCTGATATTGACTAATCCTATTCTTACATAAACCACCATATTACAGACTGAGTAAAGGAAACATTGTTTTCAAAACAATGGAAGGAAAAATACATGGCATACAGAAACAATGTTTTGAGGTATTCAATGATAATGTTCAGAATTCAGTAATACAAGTATATCAGGAGAATTTTTAAATAAATAAGAAACCGTTGTTTTATTTTTTAACAAGTAATTTCAGCAAAGAAAATATTCAAATAGCCAGGAGATATTCATCATAATATGTCATCAGCAAAATGCAACAGCAAAACCAAATGAAATCTGCTCCCTAATATTAAAATGGTACAATATTTATGAAGAACTGAAGATCTGAAACTCACATTTGCAGTTGATGACAACTAAGTTATCTTTAAAAACCATAACATTTCACAAACAAACTGATACTTTCTGTTAATTTTTTATTGACTTAAAATCTCCTGTCTTATTTTTCAATCTTTTATTTACCAGTAGATGGATTATTTCTTTTCAATGTTTATCAGGACTGGTAAGACTGAAAATAACCAGGTTTCTTACAAATTATTACCATTAATAATTTATTCATGTAATTTATGAGTTTTATCTAATTTCCTTTTGTTGCTTGTTTGTACTTCTTTTCAATTATAATGAGATGTATAGATTGGATGTTCTTAATTGTGTCATTAAAAAGACAATGTGTTTCCTTTTTTATTTTGTTACAACAAAAGTTATTAATTATGTAATATTAAGTCAAATTTGGCTGAGAACAACTCACTTTGTTATATTTTATTGTACAAACCTATTTTAATCTATCTATTGCACTTTTGTTAAGCAAGTTCATGATCTTGAGTGTGTGCTTTTCCTTCCTAATGGGTTTGACTTTTGCTTCAGAAAAAAATATGTATGAAATAGTAGTATTTTAATTTTTCAGGGGCATGAAAAAGCATACTTTAGTTTGCATTAAAATGATTATGTACCTATATATGCAGCCATCCACACTTTTGTGTGAAAATGTGCAATTAACAATGTAAACATTATTCCAGTTAACTTTATTTTAAATAAATTGTATGATTCTGTATTTTCCAAATATATCTCAAATTTTATTTGTCACCCAATCATAATAGAGCCCATTCCATATAACTTTTTATTACTCTTCTGGAGTTAAACTTCTTACTCTTTCACTGTCCTTCAAGTACTCTGAGTTTGCCAGATGGTGCTGATTCCTGGGAAGCCGTGGGTCCTCCTTCCAATTGTCCTGGTAGAATTTTTGGCTTTTTAACGTGACTCTAATGCCTTCTGCACCCATGATTTCTTTGGTTTCTATTTTAAATGGGTTTTCTTTCTGGAAAAAAAAAATGTAGTATTCTTTTTTCTTTCCAAGACAGGGTTTTTCTGTGTAGTTTTGGAACCTGTCCTGTATCTCACTCTGTCTTGTATATTATTAAAGAACCAACCTTAATAATATATTTCCCAGGGGCTCAAAAGAGAAACGATGAACAGAGAGATTATTTTCAGGAAAAGAATCTCAGCACAATGGGCTCTTTGTCTAGTTACTTTATTCCTCTGCGATAAAATCCTATCTACACAGCTACAGTTCTGTACTCAAACTTAGTTCCTTTCTTGCCTGATTTGTCTCTACCTTTATCTGTTGTCCCCTCTGAGTTCTATCTTAATTCTCTCATCTTAGTTCTTCCTCATCTGAGTCTTTCTCATCTTGTTCTTACCCATCTAGTACTTTCCTATCTGGCTCTTCCTCATCTTCCATCCTGACCTACAGTTCTCTAGTCAAAAATCCTCTCCAGCCAAAATCCTCAATATCCTCTTTTCATTCTCCTTATACCTCAGTTTCTCTCAGTCTCTGAGGTGTTCAGTTATAAACCCAAGCCATAGCAATCCTCTGTCAGAGCAAGGTCACCAGGCTTGAATTCTTACAGGGTCATAAAGGCAGGTAAGAATTTGCCTCAGGCAGTGGCCAGCAGGCTTTCTTTTATAACCCAAATGAGTGCTAATGATCAGTTAATCAAGAAGGGAATTTATGTGCTCCATCTACATTCCTAGAAGTGGTTAGGTAAGAAATTAGGAGTCTATTAGTAAGGCTAAATAGCACAAGAGATAAAGCTATCCTTCTAACCTAGGAGACAGGTGTTGTTTCTTTTGGCCTTGGATGCTTGGTAGGTATTTTAGACAAATACACTGTTAGGAGTTCTTGGATGCACGCATAGCAGTACAAGAAAACCACTGTAGGAACCAACTAATATAGATACAAAAGCTAAAATATCACCAAGACTTCTCAAGCCATGGCTTGACTTTTGGAGAAATTCTTGACTTTTCCAAGTAGTAGCTTTTGTGATAGTAGCTGAATTCCATCACGTTTTCCTGCAGCTTACAGCAGCTCTGTAGATCTTGCTGGCCTCGAACTCACAGAAATCTGTCTGGCTCTGCCTCCCGAGTGCTGGGATTAAAGGCATGCACCACCACCACCTGGTCCCAAATCTTTTTTAAATAGTTATATTTTTATTCATAAAATTATTTTTATACAACAAATTTTGATCAAGGTTTTTCCTCCCCAATTCCTCCCAAATGATCTCCCTTTTTCCCACACAACCAACTTATATTCTTTTTCATCTCTGTGTTATAAAAAAGAAACAAAAACAAAGAAAACAAGAATGCATACCCCATAGTGTTATTTATTTATTAAATGACGCAATGTTATTCATTAAGCGGCACTGTTTACCATGTGAGAAAAGCCATGAGGTACAGAAAAACCCACTATAAGAGTTTATTAAGAGCCGGGCGTTGGTGGCGCACGCCTTTAATCCCAGCACTCGGGAGGCAGAGCCAGGCGGATCTCTGTGAGTTCGAGGCCAGCCTGGGCTACCAACTGAGCTCCAGGAAAGGCACAAAGCTACACAGAGAAACCCTGTCTCGAAAAACAAAACAAAACAAAAAAAAGGAGTTTATTAAGGGAAGGGAACAGAAAGGGGTACTTAGGCCTATAGAAAGATGGTACAGGAAGAGAGGGCAGAGGGATGAGTAGGACCTGCTTTTATAGATTCTCCCATGTAGCATGAATCTTAAAGGTCTTATTAATAAAATCAAACCTGAGGCCAGTTATTGGGTGAACACTGGAAGGTCAGAGAGACAGAATAAGCCACAGCTATCTAACCTCACCGGATCCTCAGCTGGTCTTGCTTCCTCAGATTGGAGGCCTCTGAGTCTTCATCCAAATGACTCTCAGCTGAACTGCTGCTAGAAGCCTGAAAGCTTAACCAGCCACATGCTTCTCCAGGCCAAAGGCTTCTCCAGGCCAAAGGCCTCTAGTTTCTGGTCCTCACACCTTATATACCTTTCTGCTTTCTACCACCACTCCCTGGGATTAAAGGCGTGCTTTCTGGGATTAAAGGCGTGGGTCACCATGCTTGGGTGTGTCCTTGAACACATGAATTTCTGCCTCTGGAATGCTAGGATTAAAGGCGTATGCTACCACTGCCTAACCTCTATGTTTAATATTGTGGCTGTCCTGTTCTCTGACCCCAGATAAGTTTATTAAGGTACACAATATTTTGGGGAACGCAATACCACCACACTCCCACACATGCACACATGGGCTTACATAGCTATGCCATGCACGTGCATAGATTATGTGATCATGGTATGTGCAGATTACGTGATCACGCAGCATACCAATTATGTATGATGTAAGGCCTTGGGATGACTAAGATGTTGCTGTCACGTGCATGGTCATGGGGGACTGGCTAGTAACTGGAACACATACACAAAACACTGAAATAAAAACCGAACAAAGAAGCGAATGGTTAGTAATGATAATGCAAAAATGCCTACACAAAGCAAAACCCTTCCCGCAAACCATTTGCAAAGAAAGCCCTTGGAACATCCTGGTTGGGTAGTGACTTCATGTTTCTGCATCTCTGAATTTTGCTTATTTCCATTTTACTCTTATTTGACACTGTTGCTGTGGAGACAAGGAAAATTCTACATTCTCCAGGTAGGAAAAAAGGTTTGAATGAAAACCACCATAGTAGTGAAATTAACATGTTAATTACCATTTTTGTTATTATTAGTGACTGACGTTAATAGGTTAAAACTGTACCTATTGATGCTGGAGCTTTCAGTCCATGGTGGCAGAAAGATGACGTTAGAGTTGATGATGGCATAGCATCCAGGAAGAGAATACATAGTTGTGACGACTTTAGCTAATTTTCTTCACTTTTCCCTATTTTCTTTCCAGCCCCTACACTGTGGGATGGTTCCTCCTTCTTTCACATTCACTTATTCTCCATTATATAGTTTTATATAGACACATTCAGAAGTGATATTTAATAATCCCATAGGAAATTCTCAGCCTAATGGAATCGTCTGGATTAACTGCTATACTGTTTTGCTAGCCATAGCTTGTCTGTTGTCTTTAATGGGGACAATTTTCTAGCAGTTTTTTCTTTGAGATTCCAGTCCATATATTTTTTGGAATAAAAAGATGAATACCCATTTCTCATATGTTCCTCACACTTATTCATATGTTGTGATATAATTTGCCATATAAACTAAAGGTTCCCACTTTCTGGTACTCTGACAACTATTTTTGTTATTCCTACTTAATAAAATGGCTGAATAATTAAATACGTGACCTTCAAAGCAAAAGATGAAAAGGAGAGATAGTAATCAAATTGTATCATATCTTCAATGAAACAAACTTATGCAAATGCACCATATGTTTATAGTAGGTAATCAATGATGTAAATACCAATGTCAGAATCAACAACATGACTTTTTAAGCATATATCATGTTCCTTTTTTCCAAAATTAGTCTATAACTAATAAAATGTTTTTTATAACTTTGATATGAGTAATAATGCTGTAATGAACATGAGAATGAAGATGCACTTTTCCTAGTTCTTTTACAGTTTATATATCCATACAATTATTTCTATTTGGTTTATAAACATTTATACACATACTATGCATATACTTTACACATATATATGCACTGTGTTTATATGTGTGTTCAACTAATGAATCATGGATTAATGTATTTAAGAACCTTCACACTGATGTATATAAGAATCATATCAATTTATATTCCCACCTATATTATACCAATTTTTTTTTATTCCCACTTTACTCTTGTTTGGCAGCATTCTGTGAAATCAAGCAAAATTCTACAATTTTCAGGTAGGAAATTAACTACATGTGCTGGTTTTAATGAAAATGTTCCACAAAGGCTTATAGAGAGTGGTACAATTAGGAGGCTTGTCCTTATTGAAGTAGATATGACCTTGCTGGAGGATGTATGTCACCAGGAGTGGGCTTTGAGGTTTCAGAAGCTTAACCTGGGCCCAGTGACTCACTGTTCTTTTCTATTGCCCTAGGATCCAGATTTAGAACTCTGAGCCCATCTCTAGCATTGTGTCTGCCTGTATGCCACCCATGCTTCCTGTCATGATGATAATGGACTAACCTTCTGAACTATTAGCCATGGCAATTAAAGGTTTTCTTTTGTAAAAGTTGTCATGCAAAACATCTTGACCACACAGCTGTCATGACAGGCTTACTGGTAGACAACACCTAGACCCAGGAAAAGGCATAAGCTAACATCACCCAGGAATCCTCCCAGGGATGAAGAAGTACCTGATATCCCAAACATTCTAACCACTAGATAAGGTTAGATAAGATGGCCAGATGTCCTTAAGTTTAGCACATACATATTTCTCCCTTTTGCTGAGATATCTCTAGACAAATGTCAGCTAATCAGGGTCCTGAACCCTGGAAATCCCTTCACCTCAACATCTGCTATGAAAAAAAAACCCTACCCTTCCTGGGCTCAGGGCTCTCTGCTCTCACTGCTATATTGGACAGACAGAGAGACCAAGCTTGGCTTTGAATAAGGGCTCTTTTCTTTTACATAGGGGATTTGGTCTCCAAGGTGGCCTTCTGGGGGTCCCTGTGATCTGACATAGCATTTAGGGGCTTGTCCCTGGGATCTCCCAAGCACACCAGGACCACTGCCCATAGATCCTAGCGCTGGTCAGTATGTTTTCTGCATCTACATTCACGTTTTCTGTTTACTGCACTGACTTTTGTTTGTCTTTCTCTTTTGGATATGCTTTTGTAAGTGGGCCCAAAATTTGTTATTGGACTTATGGGAGGACTGCAGGCTGGGGAACTGAGAGATATCCCCTTTGGCTAATTTGGATTTGACTTGGAAGCCAACATCTCAGGTTCACTTGTCTCCAGGTGCCAGGCATTCTGTTTGTAGTCTTATGTGTTGTAATTCTGTTTGTTCTCTTCCTAACTTACAAGACTGACTAATGGGACAGATTAAGAGTACTCCTACCCCTCCCCCAACCTTAATTCTGGATCATTTCCAGGATTTTAGAAATAGGGAAAAGAGAGAAGGACTAGAAACTATTAAAAAGGGTAAACTTAGCATCTTTTGCGAGACTGAATGGCCAACATTCAGAACCAGGTGGACAAAGGAGGGAATCTTTGACTCATACATCATTACTAGGACAAGAGACCTGAAATTTGGCAAACCTGGACACCTGGAGCAGATTCCTTACATAGTTACTTGGGAGAACCTTGTAGCTCACCCTCCCCTTTGGCTAAAACTCTTTATCTCCACAGGACCAATGAACAAGACCATCCTCTCCTTATGGGAAGACAAAAGGCAAGAGAAACCTAAGCCCTCTGCCCTTGTGCTGCAAGGGGGTACAGAGGAGCAACTCCTTTTCTCACCTCTCCCTTACCAGCTGCTTCCCCTAACCAATCAGGTGGCTGGGAGAGCCCAGGGGAGTGCAGAGAATTTGGGAGGGCCACCATTCACCAGGAGGCAGGCCCAACAAGAATTTTTCCAGGCAGCCAACTCTGTTACTCTCTCCCTGAGAGCAGTCAGCCCACTGGTCAATGAGAGCAATGAACAGACACAACTTTGCAACGAGTGATCTTTATAACTGGAAAACCTCAGATTTTCAGACAATCCAAGGGCCCTTATTAACCTCTTCAATTCTGTTATATACACTCATCGGCCCCCTTGGGATGATTGCCAACAACTTTTGCAGATTCTGTTTACCATGGAAGAAAAAAGAGAATTCTGATAGAAGCCTGGAAATTTGTTCCCTGACCTGATGAAAACCCAACTGTCAATCCTGCATTAGTAGACCAAGCCTTCCACTTGACACATCCAAATTGGAATTTCAACTTGGCAGAAGGTAAGGAGGCTACAGGTGCACCACCAGGTTATAGTGAGTGGTCTCCTTGCAGCTGCTTGTCAACCCATCAATTTGGCCAATGTCAGTAGTGTACAACAGGAAAAGACAGAGTCTCCTTTGGCCTTCTTAGAATGGATTATGGAAGCTTTTAGGGCATAATTTCTTATGGATCCTGATGCCCAGGAGGATAGATTGCCCATGGTCATGTCCTTTGTTAATCATTCCACACCTGACATTAGACACAAATTCAAAAGATAGATGGGCTTGCAAACAAGAGCATCTAGGAGCTATTTTCAGTCTCTCAGAAAGTGTACAACAACCGAAAAACCCTGGAAAAGAAACATATGAGGGTCATGGCAGCAGAAAATGCAAAGCAGATTTGAAATATGGCAAGAATCCTCCTAGCAGCCACTGCAGGAGATCCAGATGAAAAGAAACACTAGAGACTCCTAGCCAGAGGCCAAGGTAAGAACTCCCACTCAAGGGAGTGCCCCAGGCTGCAGAAAGACCAATGTACTTACTGCAAGGAAGTGGGACATTGGGCTAAAGAATGCCCTAAAAACCTCAGGTACAAGGATTATGATCCAAGGCAAGACTACTGCTATATGCTGGTTGCAGAATTGGGGGACTTCAGTTACTAGGGAAGATGGAGTTTGGTCACTCTCCTGCAGTATGTGGACAGTCTCCTGATAGCAGCTGACACTGAAGAAGATTGTAAGGTAAGCACTGGTAATTTGCTTACTGCCTTGGGAAGCCTGGGGTTTTGGGCATCAGCTATAAAGGTCCAGATCTACCAAATTAACATGACTTATCTGGGATACGCCTTCAAAGGGAGTCAGTGTTGGCTCTCCAAAGCACACAAAGAGACTGTGCTGAAGATACCTGTCTCCACTTCCAGGAGGGAGGTTAGAGAATTCCTTGGGTCAGCTGTCTTCTGATGCCTCTGGGTTCCCAGGTTTGCTGAACTGGCTAAGCCGCTGTATGAAGTAACAAAAGAAAACCTGCCCTTTCAATGTACTGAGGCTGAGGACAAGGCCTTCAATAAGATAAAAGAGGTCCTCTCCTTGGCACCTGTGCTGGGATTGCCAGATGTCTATCATTAAACCCTTTCATCTATAAGTAGGTGAAAGAAAAGGCATAGCTAAAGAGGTCCTTACTCAAATGCTAGGGCCTTGGAATAAGCCAGTGACCTATCTCTCAAAGAGACTTGACCTGGTGGCAGCAGGGTGGCCCCCATGCCTAAGGATCATTGCAGCCACTGCCCTGTTGGTTAAAGATGCCGACAAGTTAACGTTGAGCCAAGAGTTCCTTATCACCACCCTTCACACCATTGAGGGAGTGCTCAAACAGTTGTCTAATCCATGGCTGAGCAATGCTCACATGGCTCACTATCAAAGCCTCCTCCTTAATCCCCCTCGGATCCAGTTTCTTCTGATTGCAGCCTTAACTCCCTCATCCCTGCTCCCTGATCCAGATCTGGACTCTCCACTACATGACTGCTACATGCCCTAAGAAAAGACCTATGAGGCCATCCCTTGCCAGATGCCAAGCTCAACTGGTATACAGATGGAAGCAGCTTTATACGAGATGGCAAAAGGTATGCAGGGGTGGCTGTAGTGTTAGACGAAGACACTGTTTGGGCGACGGCCCTCCCATCTGGGACTTCCACCCAGAGGGCTGAACTGATAGCCTTGACTAAGGCACTGGAGATGGCAAAGGGAGAGGCTAAACATGTGCACAGACAGCTGCTATGCCTTCACCATGGCATGTCCATGGGGCCATCTACCAAGACCACGGGCTCCTTACTGCTGAGGGAAAGACTATCAAAAACAAATATGGTTACAAATATCTTTTGGTTTTTATAGATACATTCACTGGGTGAATAGAGACCTTTCACATAAGACATAAGACTGTTCAGATGGTCACCAAAAAGCTACTTGAGGACATCATTCCAAGGTATGGTATCCCTACCCTCTTGAGTTCAGACAACAGACTGGCTTTTGTCTCTCAGGTAATGCAGTTCCTGGTAAGAGTATTGGGGGCAAATTGGAAATTACATTATGCTAATAGGTCCCAGAGTTCAGATTAGGTCAAGCACATGAAGAGAACCTTAAAAAAGACCCTTAACAAATTAACCATGGAAATTGGCAGTGACTGAGAGGCTTTCCTCCCCTTCACCCTCTATAGGGTTCATAACTCACCATATACCTTGGGGCTATCTCCCTTTGAAATCATGTTTGGGAGGCCTATTCCTATTTTATCTAACTTAAAAGCTGAGCTTATTGCTGAGTTTGATGATGTTAACCTGGCTGCTTCCCTCAAGGCTGTGGTTCTTATGCATAAGGACATATTGTTCTGCCTGAGTGTCATTTGTGAGACAACTCTGGCACCCATGCCACATAAGTTTCAGCCAGGAGACTGGGTTCGTGTGAGGAGACATCAGAGGGAGACTTTCGAGCCACACTGGAAGGAGACAGACACTGTGATCCTGCAACTCCAAGGGCCCTAAAGGTAGATGGCATTACCACTTGGATTCATCACACCCACATCAGGCTGTCTGATACAGAAAGAGATGACCCCACAGAACTGTCACAGGAAAGAGACTCCTCAGGCTGGAGAATCGAGCATCAATATAACCCACTTAAGCTCAAACTTCCCCAACAACCTTCATCATGAAGATGCTGTTCTTGCTGACACTGCTCATCCTTTGCCACCCACGTTTCCTGCTGATCCACAGCCAACATCCTTTATGGGACTTGGTTTCTAAAACCTTCCAGGTGATAAATGCCTCTAAATCCAACTTGACTAAGGAATGCTGGCTTTGTCTACATGTACAAACCCCTTTCTATATTGGTGTTGAAATAGCCACTGATTATACCTCAGTCTCCCCAGCATCCTGTCCTTGAGGAAAACAGGGAAAGGGTTCATTACAGCAGGTGGAGGGTATAAGAACCTGTGTGGTATTCCCTGGAAATCAAGCCCCAGCAGATTTATGTAACCAGACCATAACCTACAAAACAACACTCTCTATTTGGCCTTTGCTGAATGGTGGGTGGGCTTGCACTTCTGGACTTACTCCCTGCATCCATGGGGCAGTCCTTAGGATAGGACAATGCTTTTGTGTGATGGACCAGTTGTTCCACAACATGAAATACTATAAAGGGGCCCAAATGGAACTGACCTTATCTCCTATTCCTGCCAAGGAAAAACGGGACATAGGGGCAACAACTGTCTTGGTCTCTTCCCTGGTAGGACTAGGCATAGCTGGGTAATGGGAGTAGGCCTCAATCCTCCAGGATAGAAACTACCAGGTCCTACAATTAACCATTAATCTGGATCTTAAAAACATAGAACAGTCTACACTCAAGTTGGCTTGCAAAATCAAACAGGTCTAGACCTCTTCTTCATTCAACAAGGAGGCATGTATGTTGCTCTTGAAAGAATGTTGTTTCATGTCAATCATTCTGGAGTAATTAGAGATTCAATGGCCTTGTTAAGAAAACAGATTAATAATAGAGAACAGAATGTATGCAGGGAAGCTGGATGGCATGAGAATTTGTGTGGTGGTATTGTGTTCCCCAAAATATTGTGTACCCTAATAAACTTATCTGGGGCCAGAGAACAGAAAAGCCACTAGATACTTAGGATTGGCAGTGGTAGCACATGCCTTTAATCCTAGCATTCCAGAGGTAGAAATCCATGTGTTCAAGGATACAGGCAAGCTTGGTGACTCATGCCTTTAATCCCAGAAAGCAAGCCTTTAATTCCAGGGAGTGGTGGTAGAAAACAGAAAGATATATAAGGTGTGAGGACCAGAAACTAGAAGCTTTTAGCTGGTTAAGCTTCAGGCTTTCAAGCAGCAGTTCAGCTGAGAGCCATTGGGATGAGGACACAGAAACTTCTAGTCTGAGGAAACAAGACAAGCTGAGAAGTTGGCCAGGTGAGGTTAGCTGTGGCTTGTTCTGTCTCTCTGATTTTCCAGGATTCACCCCAATACCTGGCTCAGGTTTGATTTTATTAATAAGAACTTTTAAGATTCCTGCTACAAATTTGTTTAATTGGTCCCCCTGGTTAACCACTCTGGTGTCTGCCTTAGCTGGCCCCTTAGTGATCATACTTCTTTTGCTTATACTTGGCCCTTGCCTTATTAATAGACTAATTGCCTTTGTTTGAAAGCTAGTCAATAGCATTCAGTTAATGGTTCTTAGGTCCCAATACCATCCCTTTGAACCCTTGAACAGGCAGGATCCATGATTATGTCCTGTCATTGATACTTGTGAAGGGCAGAATGTGGGGGCCCAAAAACAGCTTGAACACAGAGCTGCCAGGACAGGCTTAGAGGCCCAGACACAGCTGCCATGACAAGCTTACTGGCAGGCAAACCTGGAGCCAGGAAAAGCCATAAGCTGACACCACCCAGGGATCCACCCAGGGATGGGGATGTACTTGATATCCCAAACATTCCAACTATTAGATAAGGTTAGGTAAGATGGCCAGATGTCCCTGAGCCTAGTATACATGTATTTCTCCTTTTTGCTGAAATACCCCTAGACAAATGTCAGCCAATCAGGGTCCTGAACCCTGGAAATCCATTTACCCCAACCTCTGCAATGATAAAAACCCTACCCTACCTGGACTCGGGGCTCTCTTCTCTCAGTGCTGACAGAAAGATGAAGCTCAAGCTTGAATAAAGGCTCTTTGCTTTCACATACTGATTTGGTCACTGTGGTGGTCTTTTGGGGGAGCCTGTGATTTGGGCATATCACCATGGTCGTATTGTGTCTTCACAGCAATAGAAACTCTAAGACAGTAGTTAGTACCAGGAACTTGGGTACTTTTCTATGATTTTGTTTAAAGGAATATGGGCTTTTGGACTGGAAAGGTGAATGGACAATTTAAGAGGGACTTAATGGGTCATAATTGTAGGAACATGGGAGACAGTGGTGGTGAGAGTGATTTGAACTGGGGGTGGGAGTGGGCAGCTCAAGAGGTTTCAGAGGAGAAAAATATTAATAAGTGGTCTAGAGATCATTCTTTTGATATTTTGGTGAAAAATATGGCTGCTGTCTGTCCTTGTACAAAAAAAAATCTGCCTTGTTCAAAAAAAAATGAAGAATTGTGGATTAACAGCGTTGGCAGAGGACATTACCTAACAACCTAGTATTGACTGTGTTGTATGGTGATTAATGGCCAATCTTATGTAGATCCATGATTAAAAGGAGCAAGGTAAGCAAAGAAAAATACTAAATGTAATATTGGAAGAGAAAAGGAGAACCAGGAAATGTAAACAGATTAAAGAAAAATCTGATGCTAAAGAGAATAAAGGGAGTGGTGACCTCAGAGCAAGACCCCACCTAGCTAAGCTTCCAACTTGTGAAAGGGAATTTTTAAAATTTGAAAAGGAATTAAAGAAAAGCTTAGGGTCAGTCATGGTGGTGCAGAGGCTGTTGGATCTCTGAGTTCATGGCCTGCTTGGCATACAGAAAGAGTTCCAGGACAGCTAAGCTTAGGCAGTGAAAGAAAAAAAAATCAAAACCAGAAAGCTAGCAAAAATTAAATTGAACAAGGGAGCTCAGCTCCAGAAAGCATCAGAAGGTGGCAGCTTGAGCCACGAGGTTCTGGCTTTAGAGTCAAGGATATAGAAAAGGGGTTATGGAATCTCTCTCTGCAATAGGAAAGCCATTGAGGCCAGGCATGTGTCAGGGGTATTCCTACACGGAGGCCTAGAGAGGCCATTGAGTGAAGCTATGAAATTGAAGCCTGAATTGCCTTGGAGACCCCCAGATGTTAGAGATTCAGAGTCATGGAATATCTACCAAAGAGAGCTGATAACAGCGAGTGGAACCAGCTTAAGAGAAAGAAACTGCATTGCAGTCAACAAAGCTGAAAGGAATTGGAGATCTGAATAGCGCTTTGACATCAGACATGGAGATGCAGAATTTGGACATTACCGAGTCTGTTTTCAGTCTTGTTTTGGTCCAGTGTTTCCTCACTGTTCTCCTTTTTCTCCCCTTTGGAATGTATTCTATATCTTGTTCCATTGTTTATTGGAAGTACATGATCTGCTTTTTAATTTTGATTTTATAGGGGATTGCAGTTAAGACATTGACATGAGTCTCAGGACAGACTTTAACTGTAGACTTTTAAACAATGCTGAGACTTTTATAGACTATGGGACTTTCAAAGTTGGATGGAATGCAGGTTTTCCTTATGATGTGACTATAATAATATGGGAGCCAGGGAGTGGAATATGGTGGTTTGAATGAAAATGACCCCTATAGTCTCATAGATAGTGACACTACTAGGGTGTGTGGTCTTGTTTGAGTAGGAGTGGCTTTATTGGAAAATGTGTCTCACCTTGGGTGGGCTTTGAGGTTTCAGAAGCTCAACTTTAGCTCAACAGCTGATTTTTTTTTCATTGCTACCTAAGAATCCATATGTAGGACTCTCAGCCCCTCTCCAGCACCATATCTGGCTGCACTCCACTGTGCTTCTCACCATAACAATAATGGAGTAAAAATCTGAACTGTAAACCATACCCGATTTAAATGTTTTCCTTTATAGGAGTTGCTGGAGTCATAATGTCTCTTCAAAGCAATAGAAAACCTCACTAAGACACTACAGATAAAATTATAGATACCATCAAAAACCTACTTTTGAACCAGTGATTTTATTGGGTTTACTCACAAAAGAATGGGTAAAGGGTTACTTTTAGAGCCAGGCAAGAATCAAAGACAAATGCATTATCAAAATCTCAACCCATCATGTGTGACTCATTACAAGTCTAAACCTATAGATCATTGAAAGACTTGTAGGCAATGAAACAAGTCAAAAACTTTCTCTTCTGGTCTGCTAAGTTGATCTGAGCCTTCTCTAGGCAGCTAGGTTGCTCTCTGTTTTTCAGGGAACTTGACTAGTTGGTCTTCCATGAAGCTTGGATGATCTGATTCTCTTATAGGCAGCTCAATTTGAGGATGTCTTTCAAAAGTCCCACTGCTTACATAAGCTGAGGGAGAGAGCATCCTCAGGCATACTGTCAGCTTCAGGAATTTCCTGAAGCTTTTGTGTTGTTTACTTCTTGGGTCTTAATGAGCCTCCCTTATATAACATCCTGAAACTTAACTAATCTCCCTTCAGGATGGAAAGCATCAGCTCAGAAGAATCTCTAAATAACACATATAAAATCTTATCTTTTTTTTAGGTCATATTTATTTTAATCAATATTATAGTGCATTTCATTGAGGATTTTGTTTTTTGTTCTCCACTATACCCAATGATTGGTGATTCCTAACGTCTTCTCTTATATCCTCTTTCAAATTGCAAGTCTTTTGAGAAATATTTATTCCACATATCTCTCTATTTTTAAAATTGATTTAAATGATGTTTTATTCAATGCTTGTTCCTGATGCCAAATATGCAGTCTCTAGTATATTTCATATATCAATTCTTTGTCAGATATGTAGTTTGAACATGTTTTATCTGCTTATAGAAATTTGTATTTAATATAATTAATCATTCCATTTTCTCTAAAAAATATTATAGAACAATTTAATTCCATGTGTATACTTTTTTTATAGGATGCTTATAATGGGTACCATGAAACAAAAAATAATTACCAAAACAAAATGTTTAAAAGAAAACATGCGTAAATATCTTTAAGTCATGGTTTAGTACAAGAAAACTGAATCTAGATCAAAAAGGAGAAAAAAAAATCAACAATCAAAATTAAGTTGCTGTCTTTAGAAATGACCTGATCCACTATGTACTTGCCAACCTTCATTTCTCCCTTGTAGGGCCACTTCAGCCAAGTAAATCATTTATCTGTTAATATTATTACACTTAATATAAATGTTTTTAACTTAGTTATGCATAGTGAGATTTCCTACTATATAGAAAAATACAGAAGGAGTTAAATAGGGTCATAAAGAAGTTAAAAGGTATTTAGAAAATAACTTGTTGCTAACCAGAAAGGAGAGCTGGAAATACACACATTTCTGATAAGGAAATAGCAAGAGACAAATTAATATACTTGGGCAATTATGAACTACATAATTCTGTTATAAGTATGATGGACTCCTAACAGTAGAAACAGAAAAAAGAGCAAACTTAAAAAGTAATTTAAAAAATTAAATTGGATGAATTGGAACAAATTTTTGTTCTAACAAGATACAGTTAAAGACTTTCAAAAGACCTTACTTACACCAACCATACAAAAATACTCAGCAGGTATGGATGTGCAACTGAGTACTGAACTACAGGACTGCATTATCCCATGGGGATTAGACAATAGCCTATCTATAGTGGGGTTATAAATTTATCAAATGCCTGGTGATAGCCTACAAGACCTATAGTTCAAAATATGTAGGTTCCATGCTCTTTTGATGCTCCAACACAGAGCTTCCTAGACACTTACCTGCCTGAAAGATATCGCAAGCCCAAGAATCTGTTTTAAGTGTCACTCCACCAACAATTTATGTAGTTAAAAATGTCACCATCTTTTTATTTTTAATTATTTCTAAATTATTAGTTCTTTGAGAATTTTAAAGAATTTTTATTCATTTACATACCAACCACAGATCTCCTCTCATTCCCTGCTCCCACTCTCCCCCAGCCTCCTCCAACCCACCTACCTCCCACTCCCTCCTCCAAAATGGAAAGGGCTCCAATGGTGAGTCAGTAAAGCCTGGTATATTCAGTTGAGGCAGAAACAAACCCCTCTCCTCTGCATCAAGGCTGAGCAAGGCCAGTTCATGCACTAGGGAGAGATCTTGATCCTAGTGCCAGGGGTCCCTCAAACAGACCAAGCTATATAACTATCTCCCATAGGCGGAGGGCCTAGTCTAGTCCCATACAGGTTCCACAGCCATCAGTCTAAAGTTCATGAGTTCCTACAAGCTTGGTTCAGTTGACTCTGTAGGTTTCCCCATCATGATCTTGCCCCCTACTTGCTCATATAATCCCTCTTCCCTTTCTTCAACTGGATTCCAGGAGCTTGGCTTGATGCTTGGCTCTGGATCTCTGTATCTGCTTCCATCAATTACTGGATGAAGGCTCTAAGATGACACTTAGGGTATTCATCAATCTGATTACAGGGGTAGGCCAATATTGCTATTAGTCTAATCTGGAAACCAGTATTGCTACTTCTCAGAAAATTGGGAATCAATCTACCTCAGGACCAAATGATATTACTCTTGGGAATATACCCAAGACATGCTCAATCATACCACAAGGACATTTCCTCAATTATGTTTATAGCAGCATTATTAGTAATAGCCAGAACCTGGAAACAATGTAGATGCTCCTCAGCCAAAGAATGGATAAAGGAAATGTGGTACATATACACAATGGAATATTACTTGGCTGTAAAAAGCAATGGAATAATAAAATTTGCAGACAAATGGATAGAACTAAAAAATATCATCCTTAGTGAGGTAACCCAAACTCAGAAGAAAAACATGGTATGTACTTACTCATAAGTGGATCCTAGATATAAAGCAAAGGATAACCACACTACAACCCACAGCTCCAGAGAAGCTAGGAAACAAGGAGGACACTAAGAGGAACACATGGATCTACTTGGGAAGGGAAAACAGATGAGATTTCCACAATTAAACCTGGGACATGGATTGCAATCAAGGGCAGGGTACGGGAGATGAGAACATGAGGGAACAGGATGGGCAAGCTGGGGAAGGGACTGAGTGGGAGAGCAATGAAAGAGATATCCTGATAGAGGGAGACATTATGGGATTAGAGAGAAACCTGGTGCTAGGGAAATTCCCAAGAATCCACAAGGACAACCCCAGATTTTTTCTAGTACAATTTTGTCATTGAAATTTGAGGGCAATGCCTTAAAATATTATTAATATCTATTTCCCTTGTTCTGTCTCTGTACTGATGGATATTGGAGTATCTTAGTTTTCATTATCTTTCTCGTCTGTATTAGATTATAATTTCAAAACACTAAATTGAACTTTGTAATGTAACAAAAACCTATTGAAGAGTTCTATACATGCTATTATCATCTAAAGAACTAAGCTAATACACACAAATAAATTTATCATAAAATGTTCTCAATATATTTAGTACTGGAATAGTACTGTTAATGAAAGTGGAGATATTTCAATATGAGTCCATCGTATGTTGTCTATTTCTATCCATGCTGTGAAACAGTACCTCCATCCCACTCAGGTGCTCTTAGAAATGGTAAAACCTCAGGAAACATAGACCACCGAAGCACCAGTCAAGCATGCTAAACCCACAAAGTAGCCAATATACTCAGAAAACATTTTGAAGACAACTACACAAATACTGAAGTTTTGAACGAGTCTGTTTATGGTTTCTAGGAAAGACAGAAAGCAAAATTAATTCTTCTGTTAGCCTTTACCACAGAAATCCAAGTAGTTAAGCCAATGAAGTGGCATAATTTTGCATTCAAGTTAACTAGCTCAAGGATGAGCTGAGGTATTTTCAAGCTATATTCATATTCAAGTACAGGAAAGATCATGAGAGAAATAATGAT
The DNA here is from genome assembly GCA_902168415.1 of Peromyscus melanophrys. Lineage (NCBI taxonomy): Eukaryota > Metazoa > Chordata > Mammalia > Rodentia > Cricetidae > Peromyscus > Peromyscus melanophrys. The sequence goes on from CABHPR010135109.1 coordinate 26,103, forward strand.
GAGTCATGAAAACACCATGATAAAGAGGAACACAAACCAATCTACAAGACAGACCTTTTGCCCCCAAACAACTGAGAATGTGTTTGTGCTCTCTCTGAGGAGCAAAAGGACAGTGTATAATGCAATGCTGCTTGATGGTGTGCCTTGCTTTGGATGAAGTGAAGTTTCATCATTGTTGTTGTTGATTTTTTTTTTAGACAAGTTTTCTACAGATCGTCTTTGGATATCCCAGAACTCACTCTGTATACTCGGTAGACCAGATTGACCTCAAACTTAGTGATCCACTTTCCTTTGCTTCCTGAGTGCTTAAAGGCATGAGCTACTACCACCTGGCTTCAAGTTATGTCATTTTGTGCATTTATGAGTGCACTAATCATTCAGTAAAGCTTCCATAGTTCTGTTCTTTATTAAATCTTAAGAAAGTTCTTACTTTGTATCTTTATCATAATATTGTTAAATGAACAAATATATAGAAATTAGGAAATAAAGGAGTCCCATTGACAATGAGTTATTTCATTCCCCAATATTAAGTGGCTTTTTCAAAAGAAAACCTTAACAAGTCTCCTTTTTCTCCTACTGATGACTACTGATGTTTTTCATAGCTATTAACTTTGTAATGTTTGTTTTTTTCTAAAGTCCTTTGGAAAGTAGAAGTTAGAAAGTAGAAAATATTTCCCCATAGTATTAATACTATTAAGATTTTTCATAAACTTAACTCATCTCCCTAAACATTACTAAATCTAAAATGTAGTAATAAAACGCAAGAAACAAATTTCTTTGCAACATTACTAATTAAGCAAAACAAAACAATGAAATATAAAAACTCAAATTCATCTTGATTCTATCATTCAACAATCAGCAAACCTTAAGGGTAAGAAAATTTATGGAAATGTTCATATGTTCTCTGAAGGAGGATTTGGGGGTAATTTGGAGGTCATTGATATGTTTTGCTAATGTTATTATTTAATAAGTTTCCATTTCTTTTCTGAGAATTTCATAGGATGCATTTTGATCATACTTTTTTAGCAGTCTGGAAAACAAGTGCTAATAGATTTTCTAATTGTTAATTGACTGTTGTATATAAGGTACCTCACAGGATAATGCAATTATTTAAGAGCTTCTAGCATGACTGAGATTATTTTTTATCTGTTTTACTATACACAGAACAGTAAGTGTATGAAGTCCCTCAAACAAAGACGACTAAGATGAATAAATGTTTTTTTTTTGTTTTTACGTTCTATAAGTAGTAGAGGCCCTTTCTATCCTATAAAGTTTCTTGGCATATTCTCCTAAATCTTTACTAATTATAATGAAAAAGCAATCATGAAAAGAAGTGATATATCCATCATGTATGGAGTTTGTAGTCTACAAGTTAAGAAACAAGGACACAGCAGAGTTAATTGTGTCTTTTCTCTGAGGTTAGAAAGTGTGTGAACAGACACAAAATATTTATAGTATGTGAACATCTAACTCACATATTTCTGAATTTCTATTTGTTATGATTTCAAGGATTGTTCTTATAGATGTTTAGTGTCAATATGTCCTTTCATAAGACACATTATTGGAAGAATTTGGGACTTTGTTTATTTTGGTTAATTGATTATGTATTTATCTCCATATTTCAATTTTAAATTAATTATGAATATAACAAGATAATAGAGGCTTCATTTTTATCTTCTCCTCTAGCTACAGTTTTATGCACTGAGAAAACATATTCACTTTGAAAGCATGTCCCTCACTGACAGGCCTTACCTTCTCAAAGAGACCACTGTACTAGTGTTTCTATAGTTTTTGTTTGAACTATCACTCAGGTATTTGAGGTCAGCTTCTCTTTAACTCATTACTCTTAATTCTCTAAGCTTTATAATGGTGGATTATGAATGAAAACACATGTATGATAGATTCTACCACTATTTAACAAGAAACTACAGCACCATAGAACGGTGTAGAATATGAGTTAAATTTCCCTCCCTGTTTCATCTAACTCTATAATTAGAGGACATTGTGCAAAATTCACCTAAATAGAAGTGAGATAATGGGAATGTCACAGGATTTGTGATAGAGGTACCATTGTTGGGATAGTGATTATCACTGAAGTTAAATTATTTGTAAGCCTTTTAAAAGAATCATTACGGGGGGGGGGAGGCGGGGGGGGGGGGGGGGGGGGGGGACGGGAGGAGGGAGAACGGGGGAATCTATGGCTGATATGTAAAGTTGAATTGTATATTAAAATAAAAAATAAATAAATATAAAAAAGTTGAACAGCAAAATGTAAACTGATGCACTTATGTCTAGATATACACATATGTATCTATATTGATTCACAGGCCTAATAAAGTGTCACATACAAAACAGTGGAGAAAGATGGTGTTATACCTTGAATTTAAATATCCCTCTAAGAAAGCTCAAATAGGGTTGATTCCCAGCTCATAGTGCTTTATGAAGAGTTCTATAAAAAAAAAAAAGAATCATTACATGTGGAGATCTCAAATTTAACCAAGAATAAGACATACATAAAGCAGGAAAATTATCAAGCTACCTGAACTGAGATCCTTTGCATCAGTATTATAAGCTCAGGTAAAATGCTAAGTGGTGCTGTGGATGATTGATTAATAAATAAAACACTGATTGGCCAGTACCCAGGCAGGAAGTATAGGCGGGACTAGCAGAGAGGATAATTGGGAGAACATGAAGATTGAGTGGGAGGAGACACCAGCCTGCTGTCAAGGGAGCAGCATGTAAAGGCAACAGGTAAAGCTATGGAACTCGTGGTGACATATAGATTAACAGAAATTGGTTAATTTAAGATAGAAGAACTAGATAACAAGAAACCTGCCACAGCCATACAGTTTGTAAGCAATATAAGTCTCTGTGTGTTTACTCAGTTGGGTCTGAGCGGCTGCGGGACTGGTGGGTGAGAGAGATTTGTCCTTACTATGGACCAGGCAGGACTGGAGAAAACTTCAACTACAAAGTGGGCAACAAGAATGTTGGCTTGATTGGCCCACCTTTCTCCATAAGAATGCTTACTTAAATCAATAGATGTAGTAATACTTGAATGATAGTTGTCTCATGATGACTTGGGTGACTACTGCCACATTCCTCAGTATACCTCTATTTATTTTCACTGACCTCATTTGATCCAAGGAAAATGGAGCAGTTGTTAAACCAATAATAAAGGCTCTCTGAATTGATGACCTGTCCTGTCCTACCTGTTGACCCACTAAAAATTACTGTAAGTGTTTTTAAAGATGCAGAGATGCCAGGCGGTGGTGGCGCACGCCTTTAATCCCAGCACTTGGGAGGCAGAGGCAGGCAGATCTCTGTGAGTTCGAGGCCAGCCTGGGCTACCAAGTGAGTTCCAGGAAATGTGCAAAGCTACGCAGAGAAACCCTGTCTCGAAAAACCAAAAAAAAAAAAAAAAATAAATAAATAAAAAATAAAGATGCAGAGATATCTCCTGGTAGAATTTGTGGTACCTCTTATGTGTAATATCATATCATATGAGAAATATGGGTAATTTGACTTCTTATTTGCCTGTTTGTATCCTGTTAATTTCCTTCTCTTAACATTGCTCTACCTAGATCTTTATACATTATATTGAAAAGGAATGTGTATAGTGGGCTCTCTTGATCCTAATTTGGATGAGATTATCACTAATTTTTCTCTGCTGGGATGTTGATTGTAGATTTGTCATGTTTAGCCTTTATTATATTGAAATGCATTTCTCCAGTCCTCTCCTCCCTAGGACTACTATCATGAAGTTATGGTGGATTGTATCTAAGGCGTTTTCTTCATCTAGTGAAATGATGATGTGATTTTTGTCTTTAAGTCCATTTATATGATTTATTACCTTTATTGTCTTATATATGTATAACCATCTCTTCATTTCTGGAAAAAAGCCACCTTCGTCACAATGATCTTTTTGGTATATGACTGTCAACTTGACTAAAGTCATCAAGGAAAAGCAATCTCTGTGGAGGAGTTGCCTCCATAAGAGTGGCATTTGGACATGATTATGGGTCATAATTTTCTTTATTTTTGATTGATATAGGAGAATCTAGCCCATTGTGGTCAACACAACTCTTAGTGATGTGGCCTTGAGTTGTATAAGACATTCATCTGAGCAAGTCATAAAGTGGGGTAGTAATCAGCATTCCAACATGGTCTCCATTTCACTTCCTAATTCCACGTTCCTGTGTTGGGTTTGCTAAATGATGGACTATCACTTGGGGTAGAAAATGAAATAAATCCTTTCTCCTCACATTTCTCTTAGCCAGAGAAGGTAACTGATACAATGCATGCATTTAGTTTGAAAGAATTGTATTGAGAATTGTATTAATAATACATATTACATATGTATTCATCAGAGATCCTGACTTCTAATTTTACCTTTTTTCTGTATCTTTATCTGATTTGATACTACAGTTATAGTGGCTTTGTAAAATGAATCTGGAAGTGGTGCTTTTATTTCTCCTTTTTGTAGTAATTTCAGAAGTATTGGTTGAAGTTCTTTGAAATCTAGGGCAATTCTGCAGTCTATCTATCTAGACATGATTTAAACTATGATTTTTATTCAGAAGACTTTTAATTACTGTTTCATTCTCCTTATTTGTATTGGATCTATTTAGATTATTGATCTCCTCTTGAATTAACTTTGGTGGTTCTGTTTAGAAACAAAAATAAAATTATGTAGTGATATTAAAATAAAAATGATCTGAAATCAAAATATATGAGAAACAATTTAGTTCAAATATAAAGAGGAGATTTTTTTTATAATTCCATGTTATCAACCAACTCACAGATAGAACACTGTAATGAAAGCATACAGGTAAAATTTACCAATTTTAAACTATGATTTATCAATATTTCAATGCTTTATAAAAAAACATAGTTAAGTGAATCAAAAACAAAACAACTCACAAATGGGAGGAATCTTTGCAAAATTTATCTCAAATAGAAAATAGGATTTGGACCCAGAATTGATGATGAGTGCTCACATCATGTGCAGTTGGTCCTGACTCTTCAGGTATCTATATTCTATAAGACTGAACAAATTTTAATTGAATTAATGAAGACTATTGATCCTAGGGCACATCTAGACTTCACATTTTGCATTTCAAATTGAAATATTTTTCATCAACTGATAAATATATAATTTCATTATTTCTCTTTAAGTATTCTTCACTCTTTAAAAATAATATGTCATAATTCATAGATTATTGGGTTGTGTGATAGTTCCATACATTAATTTCACATTCTCTGATCAAATCTAACCTTCTCTTACCTATGCTCTTGCCATTCACTTTTGCTGATCTCTGTTATTCTCTGCATTATGTTTAGATCAATTTTATTTAACTTCACATGTGAAAAAGTGTGCAGTATTTGTAAAAATCCTTAATCTGTATTTATTTTTAAGACAGTTGCTAGTTATTTAGCTGTTTTCTAGGCTAATCTTAAACTTTTGAGATCCAATGACACGCCTGGCTTATCCTCCAGAGTGCTGAGACAAAAGGTGCCTGTCACCCCAGTCAATTAAAATGTAACTTATCTAATACATTTTGCAAAATTATTAATGTTGAAATGAAAGTCAAGAGGACTATATCAGCTTCATCCGTGAATAAAGTTCATCTTATATCTTTGCATTTTCACAAGTTTTCTGCACTCAGCAAACCAAATGTCACTTAAACAAATGAATGCAAGGACCATTTTTGAATAGTTACTTTTCATTGAGAAGATAACATTTTCTAGTTCCATCAATTTGCCTGCAAATTTCATGATGTCATTTTTTTTACAGCTGAGTAATACTCAATTGTTTATATGTACCACATTTTCTTTATCCATTCTTTGGTTGAGGGGTGTTTAGGTTGTTTCCAGGTTCTGCTATTATGAATAATGCTGCTATGAACATAGCTGGGCAAGTGTCTTTGTGGTATGATTGAGCATGCCTTGGGTACATGCCCAAGAGTGGTATCCTTGGGTCTTGAGGTAGATTGAGTCCCAATTTCCTGAGAAGTCACCATACTAATTTTCAAAGTAGCTGTACAAGTTTGTACTCCCACCAACAGTGGAGAAGTATTCCCCTTGCTCCATATCCTCTCCAACATCCTAGTGAGGTAACCCAGACCCAGGAAGACAAACACGGTATGTACTCACTCATAAGTGGATACTAGATGTATAGCAAAGGATAACCACACTACAACCCACAGCTCCAGAGAAGCTAGGAAACAAGGAGTACTCTAAGAGAGATGCATGGATCACCTTGGGAAAGGGAAACAGATGAGATCTCCATCAGTAAACTGGGGATGAGAGGGGCAATAGAGGAGAGAGGATGGGGTATGAGAACTTGAGGGAATGGGATGGTTGAGTTGGTGGAGGGATGGAGTGGGAGAGCAATGAAAGATGTATTTTGATACAGGGAGACATTGTGGGGTAAGAGGTGCTATGGAAATTCCCAGGAATCCACAGGACGACCCCAGATTAGACTAATACCAATAGTGTAGAGGGTGCCTGAACTGGCCTACCCTGGCAATCAGCTTGATGAATACACTGTCATCATAAAGCCTTCATCAAGTAACTAATGGAAGCATATTCAGAGATCCACAGCCAAGCACCAGGCTGAACTCCAAGAGTACAGTTGAAAAGAAGGAACAGAGATTATATGAGCAAGTGGGGGTCAAGATCATGATGGGGAAATCTACAGAAACAACTAAACCAAGCTCAAAGGAACTCATGAACTTTAAACTGATGGCTGCGGAACCTGCATGAGACTGAACTAGGCCCTCTGCATACAGGAGACAGTTGTGTAGCTTGGTCTGTTTGAGGGCCCCTGGCAGTGGGATCAGAATCTATCCCTGGTACATGAGCTGGCTTTCTGGAGTCCATTACCTATGCCTTGCTCATCCTTCATGCAGGGGTGAGGGACTTGGTCCTGCCTCAACTGAATATACCAGGCTTTGCTGACTCCCCATGGGAGGCCTTACCCTTTTCGTGGAGGAGATGGAGGGTCAGGAGGCAGGAGGCTTTGGGAGGAGCAGGAGGAGAGATGAAAGGGGAATCTGTGGTTGGTATGCAAAATGAATAATTTTTTAAAATAAAAACATCAAATTTGTACATTAAATAGATTGTGCAAAGGAGACTTCTTCATAGTATTTGAACTAAAACTTGTTGACAGTATCTGCCTGAAATTTGTTTATAATATCTGAACCAAAATTGTAGAGCAGAGCATCCTTTTGTTCATCCTCAATTGGGAATTTGTGCAACTGCAGATTCAAACTTTTCAACCCTAGGCCATCACTGTGTCTGTTGAGTAATGTTCAGTATTTATATGAGAGTAACAGGAATGTCTTTATGTAATATGAATATTACAAATATACAATTTATGATTATTGAGGATACATGGCAATTAGTCTAATAAAAATGTTGGTAAAATATTCATGCAGAGACTTCCCCCACCAAAGAGGAGATACATAAATAACACATATATAGATGTGAAAAAAAATCTCAGTACTTGGAATTCATAGAAATAAAAAGGAAGAATAAAAAACACTATTAGAACTTTGGGAATTCCTTAGTGGTTCTGTGTTAATTTTTACTTTGTATGAAATAATATATTTATACATTTCATATATATTATATTCATATGCACCATACCTTCAAATTAGTCTTACTTGCCTTCTCATGTGACACATACACATATGTGTGTATATATCTACTTATCTATATCTATGTATCTATAAATATATAGATATAGATATAGATATAGATATATATACAGAGAGAGAGAGGGAGAAAGATGTACATACATGTATACATATAACTCTAAATTTTGTGTGTAAGAGAACACATCTGATATATTTTTTAATGGGGTCTCTGTTATTTCTCTACAATGGTGATATCCAGGTCCATCTGTTTACACACACATTACAACATTCACTCAAGGACATTTTATCAATTTTGCCAAGATTGCGGCTTTGCTTCCAGGAGCCAGAAAATGCATGAAATCCTTGTCATGCTAGAACTTCTCTAATTTTCTCTACTACTGAATGTCTTTCTTGCTTTCAGAGAATAACATAATGTCTGAGGTCTTTTTTTCAGTAGTTTTTTTAATTTTAATTTTTTAAAATTTTACAAAGCAACCACATTTCCCCCTTTCTCCCCTTCTCCCTCTACCCCTGCACCTCTCCCCACCCCACCGCCCACCATTCATTCCTCAGAAAGGGTAAGGCCTTCCTTGGGGAGTCAACAAAGTCTGACATACAAAGTTGAGACAGGACCAAGCCCCTCCCCACTGCATCAAGGCTGAACAAGGTATCCCAGCACAGGGAATGGGCTCCAAAAAGCCAATTCATGCACCAGGGTCTGAGATCTTAAAGAATCTTTTCCTTAATAAAACTGATTACATGTAGCATGAGTCTTAAATGGCTTTATTAATAAGAAACACACCTACAGCCAGGTATTGGGGTGAACTCTGTAAGATCAGAGAAGCAGAACAAGCCACAGCCACCTCACCTTGTCAATTCCTCAGCTGATCCTATTTCCTCAGATTGGAAGCCTCTGAGTCCTCATCTAGAATGAATCTCAGCTGAACTGTGCTGCTCAAAAGCCTAAAAGCTTAACCAGGTTATAGTTCTTTGTCCTTAAATACCTTTCTGCCTTCTGCCATTACTTCCTGGGATTAAAGGTGTGAGTCACCATGCTTGGCTGTTTCCAGTGTGGCCTTGAAATCACAGAGATCCAGGCAGATCTCTGCCTCTGGAATGCTAGGATTAAAGGTATGTGTGCCACTATTTTCTGGCTTCTATATCTAGTGGCTGTTCTGTTCTCTGACCCCAGATAAGTTTATTAGGGTGTACAATATTTTGGGGAACACAATACCACCACAATTACACATGGATCATACAAGATTAAATTCTAATTTTGAAGTTGTTAATTTTAATTAGAAATATCAAGAACATTTTGGAAAGTAAAGAAAAATATTCACGTGGTACAAAGAATAAAGAATGGATAAGCCTTTCAAGCCTTTATTCTTCCTGGAACCAGACAGAGAAAAAACACAGAAAGAAAATGAGAGAGAAATCATAAAAATCACTAGACCTTAAAAAATATAATTATACCAGAAAAATCATCATCCTCAGTTTTTCTAAACTTTATTTATAAAGTATATACTGCATTCATAGTCCCTTATTTTTCATGATATCTCTTTTCTATCTCATGATGTCATCTATAATACTGATATAAGTTTACTTATTCCATCTTTTTGTATCCATGAATAATGTTTGGGGAAATAGCTTCCCAATTTTTGTCCATTTTACTAGAGTGGTTTGCTTTATTATTATACCTTGAAAGTTATTCGTGTAAGTAATATGGATGTTATTTAACTGATATACAAGTTAGAAATAGCTTCAATCAATCATTGTTCTCACTTAACCATACTATTTTTTAAATTAATTTATCTCTCAGTCTTATATTACAAAAGTCCCAACTTTTAGTTTCAGTATTCCTGGGAGAAGGATTATCTCTCTAGTAACAGGAGTAGTAATTATGATCACCAGCTTTGTGAGCTAAATGTGTGATGAAAGGAAAGGTCGGGGCCTACAGTATGAAATCTCACTAACACTGATAAGGACCTCAAGGCAGTCTGGGTCAGTATAACTCCATTTTGTAACATCAACGGTGGCCCAGCATGTATCCATAACTCATTACAGTATACCTTTCAGCAACATTATACCATTTCCCCAATATAATAAGACTTGTATCATTGAATAGTTTCAGCTACTAGATCTCATTCTGCGCACTACTGGCAAATACAATTTGTTTTTTATGAACATTTTTAAATCCTCTAGCATATTGTTATCTCCTTTAAGATGATTATATTTCTATCCAATTTAATAAAATACTGAATTATGAATACATAATTTATATATCTATCAACCTAATTTATTTTGCTTATTTTGATTTTATTTTTGAAAGGTCTTACTATGTTATTCAGACAGAATCAAAAACTCTTTGTAATAATTCTGTAGCATATTCCTGACTACTGCAGATAATTTTCATTAAATATTTATTTTAGCATATAGTAAATTTTTTAATTTTAAATTTTTGTTTTAATTTTAAGAGTCATTTTTACATTCCCTTGCAATATTGAACCTACTGTTAATTCATTCACTGTACAGTGTAGTTTATATTATATTCTTTGTTTTCCATTTCTAACACATTAATTCTTGTACATATTTTGCATGTTGAATATTTCTGATTGTGTTTCTGAACTCCTCATACATGCTTGATATGACTGTTCACACAGTGTTATTTATTCTAACACCTTCATCATTACAGGTCTCTGTGGTTAATTACATTTTCCCCTCATATTGATATCTGTGTCTTTTTTTGATATCTGTTTCTTTTTATGTCTGACATTCTTTATATGTTTCTTCATATGTCTCATACTTTATTTTCCTAGGTGAAATTATGAATCTATGTGGATAATCATCCTCCCAGTTGTTTCCAAAAAATCTGAGCCCTCTGTTAAGTTCTATGTGAATGATGAAGTCTCCTGTACATTTGAGAGAAGCAGCCATGTGTGAGCATGTGAAATGATATTTGCACTCTGCTACATGTTTCTATATACTTCTTGCTATTAAGCTTTAATACTTTAACCCAATTAATATCCCATTACACATGTCAAAAGAGTCTCCCTCAGATCCTCGAAGTGTCATATCACAAAGCTCTTTCCCCATCCATCTTTCCTTCTTTGTCTTTGAATTTTTTTAATGGAACTTGATCTGAAGATAATCTTAGATATCTCAAAATGTGTGGGGCTAGAGAGAGAGCTCAGCAGTTAGGAATCAGAATATAGGTGATCTGATTGAGAAAATGGAAAGGGGGACCTCTAACTAGGAAACAGGAGGGAAAAAGAAGGAAGGTGGACAGTAAAATAACAGCAGGAGTGTCTGAAAAAGCCAAAAGGAATCATATTTTTAACTTCCTAAAAAGCCTGCAATTCATGCAGTTCTGTGTATAAGTATACACACATAGTTAAGTGAAAGTTTCTTTGCTGGGCTAACAATGCTCACACCAAGAGCAAATGATGACCTAACAAAAACCCTAGCATCATGCATGAGAAGCCTTTTTATAATTGATATTGCTCTTGATTGCCCCCAGAGGTGGAAGATAAGTCCTTTTTCCTGAAGAAATCGTGCATTTTAATACAGGGTCCAGAGCATCTGAGTTTGAACTAGCATGAATACCTCCTCCCTGAGAGCTAGCTTTCATAGTACCAGAAGTTGCCATGCAAATTTCCAAAGCAGGAAAACAACAACAACAAAAAAATTCTATCCAGCTATGACATCTATGAGCCACACCAACCATTATGGCATGATGACTCGAAGATGCAGTACTGACATACATTCCTTGGTAGTAATCAACTACTCTCAAATTGGAATTAAACCATGCTCAAAAAAGAGAGTGAAATCATGCATGATTCTGCAATACTCTAACTACCCAGAGCTCCTGATGTCCTGGATTATGAAGGATAACCTACACAAACTTCTTACTAAACCAACATGATCTCTAAGTACAATTTAATTATTTGTCCCTATACCCACATAAGTGTAGCCCTGACCCCTCACGAAGGCAATTTCTCTTTGCAAAAGACAAAATCCATTATAGGTAACCATAATTAACCAAACTGAGAATTATGGAGCCTACTCCCAATGAATAGATCTACAAAACAACTTCTGCACCTATGGCTGAGGGAACATTGAGGAAGAGTGGGAAGGAAGATTTTAAGAGTCAAAGAACTAGGGAGTTTATTGTGATACTGCATCTCCTGGTAATATCAGAAACTACACACATAGAGTCTAACCAACATGACTTTTGAAACATGAACTGAACAATAAAAACAATTGACATGCCAGAGTACACAGGAGAAAACCTTCGAGGCCTCAACCCTTCACAAAGCACTAAAGGTAGCCAAGGAATTCTGGGGTGGGATAAATATTTTTCCCCGGGGAATAGCATACCAGTTCGTTATCCAATATAAAATGGTCATGTAACTATACTTTATATGCATATAACAGCAATTAATGAAAGTAGACATGGTGAATTTGGAAGAAAGCGTAAAAAAGTATATAGAATGGTTTGGAGGGAGTAACGGAAAGAAGTGATGTAATTATGTTATAATTCCACAAAGGAAAGAGAAAAATGAGGAAGAATGTTTATAGCTGCTCAGTTCCATTCCCAGCACCCACATTGTTGGCAGCTGTAACTCTCGTCCCCCACCCCACCCCCCACCCCGTATATCTGCTGCCCTCTACTGGCCGCCATCAGCTCCAGCATGCATGTTGTACATTCAGGCAAACACACACACATAAAAGAATTTCAAATGTATTTTGAGAAATTTCTTCATTTCTACTCAATTCTTCATCCTAAACATAACATATCTGTCTAACAATATTCACCTAGCTTCCCCCAACAAATATCAAAGGACAGAAACCCTTTGAAACATGTTTAGTGGATAGCTGTTCCAGCTTTGACCTGGAAGTATTACCCCCCTGAGGCTTCTGGTAACTGTCACCCCTACCTATGACCTGCCCCTGAGGCGGGCCAAGAAGAGAGCCCTTAAGCCAGATGTGTGGCTCTCTTGGTTCCTAGTGATCCTGGATGTTGGATGGTAGACCGAGCAGAGTTCTCCAGAGAACACCTCTGGACTGCACTTCCCCTCTCTCGGATCCTGTAACCTATCCCTTTACTTGTAAGTAAACCTCCAAATAAACCTCCTTTAAACTATGTGGAGTTGCCTTAATACTTCCACCAATACATATGTCTTAGGATTTATCTTCATTTACACAAAAATAGTTGTGTTCATATCCAGTTGGACTCTTCAGAGCTAAATATACCAGTCTGATATATCACATCTCAAAAATAATTTCTCCTTAAAATTTTCCACATTTTTATTGTTGTTTCAGGTAAAGGCTTAATCTGTTTTCACTATTACAGTATCAAATGATATTTATTATGGAAAAATGAAGTCCCAAACATTCGTATTTAATTTACAATCACTAATAACTGGGTGAGGGAGACAGATACATAACCACACCAGAAATCCCTTTTGCTATGAAGTTGATGGTCTCAAGTTACTGGAAATTTATTAATTTTAAAATATGAAATGATTTGATCTTGCCATTAATTGATTTATTTCAGAAAGATTCCGGCCATTGACTTAAATGCTCACAATATTGCTTTATATATTTTTCCAGTAAAGTAATCCAAGCCTTGTAAAAAAAAAAATTAAAAAAACACTGCACCATGCCGGACAGACTTTACTTTATTCTGAATGTTCCATGACTTTGAAAGTGCAGAAAAAATGAATTTACAGGATGAACAGGATTCCACTTAGAGGAGGCTCCTTGATTCTCAGCAGGTTCTGATTCTTTCTGTAGAGAAAATTCAATATCTATTTGTTTCCTTATCTATCAGCAGGTTTTCCTATGCTGAGACTCAACTATATAACTCCACAGCCACATGATAGTAAATGGATACATTTATATAAACTTAATTTATAAAATCAAAATAATTTACAAATTCTGAATGATAACTCTATTATCACTTTTGGAACCAAGTTCTATCAATGCCTGGATGCTGCATTACCTTATCAAATGGGATAAAATCATATTGAGAATAGATTTCAACATTTAAGAAATTTTATCTGAACATTGTATGTAATATCTTAAAAAGTGCCTGAGAAATCTTAGCAAATACTAATATAAATAATTACTTATGGAGTAACTAATTATTTTCATGAAACAAAGATTCATGAATTATATTACTTTAAAGGTGAATTTTACTGAAGCATATATTGTATGCAGCCCATTACAACCATTGCATTTTTAAATAAAGTGAAGAAAAAAATTTTAACCCAAGAACTCTTGACCCAAGCTTTTCCCAAAACATATCTTTCTTCAAGAAAACAAAGGAGTTGCCAGCCTGTGTATGAATCACATGGCTTCCACCAGAGGCTAAGGATAGCATTCTGAAAGAAAGTTGTCATTCATCTCGATCTTTGCAAGAAGTGCAATCTCAGAGGATGATACGGCTTAAAACATTCTTTCCTCCCTTCCTCTAGAGGCTCTTCTTTGAAGGTTGGGTGAATATCAGGATGCTGCCCTTCGTCTTTCTTTTGATATCTGCGCATATGTGCGATCGTGCACAGACTGCTTTGAACCTGTGCTATGTGCTGTTTCCAGGCAACTTGTATCTTTGTATACTTCTGCTTGCTTTTGACGTTTTACATGTTTTCATTCACTTATTTATCTGAGTAATTCTATAGAGTCTCAGGCTGAAAAGACATGACTTAACTGCTACTTTTTGAAAGTCACAAATAAGATCAACTCAGGAATTTAAATTTTCTTGGAGCCAAGTGTTAAAATCTTCCCTAACCTTGCAGTTTTGGCAGTCAGCTGCACATCCCCAAGAGGACACACTAAAATAATAAAATTACCAGAAACACTGACTGGAATATCAGAAAATGGAACTGATATCAATTTCATAAATTGTAGTTTTATCGATTTTTGTTCTACACAACATACTTCAAGGGTAGAAAAACTACTGATCTACAATAACACTTTAAAAACCAGTTATACTCAGTATCTGAGTGAGATTCCTGGAATTTAAGTAGCTGGAGATTATGTATTTTACTGAATTCTGTATCAAAAGCTAGGAAAAAATAGTAAAATTCAACTATTAAAATATTTAACTCATAAATTCATGGAACTAGTTCAACAAATAAGACTGCAATGAGATGTTCCATCATTATATTCAGAAAATTATAATGTGTGTATCAAATGTCTTATGTGTTTATGAGCCACAAGATATGACGTATGAGCATTTGTATTATACTATTATGGGAGGAGTGTCACAAAATGTACATATAACTGATAGCTATAATTTTAGTGTAAAAATATGGAAAATATATTCTTCCAACATCACTTTCAGTGAAAAAATGTGATGGCTACAGAAGATGGACTAACTGATGAACTATTTCTGTATAATGTAACATTTCAGTATATGCACAGACTGAAACTATAGCAAGAGATTCAGACAGGAAGGTAGAAGGGTAGGGGAGTAGGAAGGAAGGGAGGGAGGGAGGGATAGTTGGAGGGAGGAACAGAGGAAAGGCACCCAGAGCAATGCATGTACATGTTGTCTGGGTAAAACATTGTGAGCTAGTTGGGAAAACTGAAGAAAATTCTGAAATTACTGAATTTCTTTGCATAATCCTTGACACATCTGGAAATTAAAATGCACTGTTCTCTTAAAACTTATCCCACATATGACCTCACTTCTCTGTGTAATCTATGTTCATAAGTGCCTACGCAAAGCATAAGCTTTATACAGTACCCTTCTTCAATTTGTTTTACATTTAGAATTAAGGATGATTTTTCTTTCCAAGTATTCATGCCTCTCTGGAGGGGAAGCCTCTATAGGAAATATATTGAACATTAGAACATATATCTTTGAAAACAAGTTGGCATGGTGGATTGAAGGCATGGTTCAGTGGCAGACAGCTTATCCTGTGCTCCATTTTCAGTACTGGGGAAAAATGAAGCTCATGAATACAGCTTTGGAAATGAATGAAGTCTAAAAGGAAATGTGTCTAAATTAGTACACTATTTTTCTGTGGTAACCACACACTGTACAGAATGAGGCAAACAAGCAATTTCCATAGAAGCTGGATTTTTTATAACTAATAAAATGATATTTATAGTAATGCCTAAGATGTACAAAATACAGAAATTACGATATCCTGTCATGTACTTAATGTATGCTTATGGGCATCTGCAAATTGTATTCCTCTTCTGTGCTCCATCATGGATGCTTCAAAATGATCTAATAACATCTCTTGACAAGGATTTTCCTTGTTTTCTCTTTCTATGTAAACATTATAAACACCATTAACCATGTGTACCATTTGGGCCACTATACAGAAGACCAAATACTGACTTCTAATGAGTACAAAGAAGCAGCTTACTGGCTTGTCATAGTACACAGGACAAAATTCTGCAGATATTGCTTTTTTAAAAGTCGAACATAAGGACTCCATAAAACAGCAATTTGGACTTTCATTTTTGCCATAACACATACTTTATTTATTTTTCCCAGAGGATATGTTTAAACCTGTTTGGATACTTATTGGATGTTTGTAACATTCATATAGGCCAAAAGCTATAAAAGCTCCATAAAAATTTAATGACAAATAGCAGATTGCTTCAAGGGACTATTTCTTTATAAAGTATTCAATTGGGTAAATGGTGTCCCATCATCATTTAACCTACAATTTCAAAAATTTAGAATTTTGTGGTTGGTAACTCAAGACTGCAATAGCAGCAATTCCACAGAGTCATGGTGGGCTAATTTACCTGATTAAATTCCACACTAATAACCACTATACTGTCTGTTTAGGAAAATAGATTTCAACAAAACTGTTTAGAGGTCAAAGACAGAGTGAAAAGGTTCTATGGAAAAGGTAGACATTGAAGGGGAAGGAATACTAGAAACCTTGGAATTGCATTGAGTTAGATATTCCCGAGGCCATTTCAACTTGAAAAGACTCTAGTCTTCACTCTGTAATATGAACTAGAGAGTTTTCATGCCTACATCATATAAAATGCACAAACCCTTGACTGATCATGGCACTTCACGAACAGAAGGAACTAAAGCCCTGCTAAAAAGGAAGCATGGACAAAACTGGGGTCAAGGAGAGATGTTTGAAAATTAGTGAGCCAGAGAAGTAACAGTTCAGATTTGATTTGTACAGATTAACTTTATTCAAACAAACATCAAAACGCTTTAAGATATGAAAGAATTGAATTATCTAAGTTGATGATATCCACAGTAAGGAATTTCTAAAATTCTGCAGTGAAGAACAGAAACCATTAACAAATTGTGAGTAAAAAAGGGAATCTGGATAAACAAAGATTGCTAGCAAGTTACAGGAATTAAAATTCAAAGCTAAAATAAAAAAATTATGTTCACTGACTTGGTGGGAGAAGACATAGCCATTGAAACTGAACACAGTGCAATGTATTTTTGTAACATGAAGAAGGGAAAGAGAGTTTTGAAAAATGCAAAAATGCAAAATAATATAACTATAGTATTTCTCCCTTCCCTTCCCTTCCTTCTGTCCCTCCCAAACTCCCATATAACCTTCTTTGTTCATGTTAATCCATGGTCTCTTTTTTCATTAACTGCTATTACAAATATTTAAGTATGTGTACATAGACACAAATACCCAAATGCATAAATACAAGCTGCTCATCCTTTGTAACTTGCAAGCATCTTTTTAGAGCTAAACATTAGACATTAGATAATGAAGGAGCTCTAACCAGCCCAAGCATGGCAAACATGGCTCTGGCAGGCCTTGTCCTTCTCCCCCATTCCCTCTGCCTTCCTAAAAACCATTAGATTACATTCCTAAAGTTAGCCATCAAGGTCTATTCCTTTATTTGGCCACTTCCTCCTCCTGAGGCTGGCTACCAAGATCCAGCTATCAAAGTACTGAAGTCCAGCAATTAAAAGACCCCATTGGCTCACCAAATTAACATGCACAATTAAAATTAAACATTCATCCTAACGTGAGGTTGCCCCTTTTACCTTTATAAACCACCATTTGCCTAGGGGCCACATCTGTCTCCTTTATCTAGAGACAGTCCTTTGTCACTCGCATCCCCTGGGACAAATATCCCTGCCTCCTCTCCCTTGTTCCCTTCCGTTCTCCCTTATCTTCTCTCTCATGGTTTTGTCTCTTATTCTCTGCCCCTTGTCTCTCTGGGACAAATATATATCCTTGGTGCTGAGAACTTGGTCTTGAGGTGTTCTGATACCATTCCCTTTCAGAGAACTCACTGACGTGCCTCTCTCTGGGAGAGGTCGCCCATCCCACTCTCAGCAATCCTTTATTGTCTGTAGTTTTGGTTTAGAATTGAGGTGTTCTGAGCTTTCCTCTTTCCACTTTTGCATGACTGCTGTTGGTGCCCTTGTTCATCTCGTGTTTGGATAGTCAGGGTGGTGATGAATCATGATTGCAGCTTCTGACATTTCTAGGAGACACAATCTCACAGGAAGCTCTCTTATCCTCTCTCAATGATTCCTCAGCCTTAGGTACAAGAGGGTTTTTGTGGATGTATTAATTGGGAATGAGCTCCACCACTCTGCATTTTGATTGACTGTCATTATTGTCATTGGCTGTAATGGTCTCTACCTGCTTCAAAGAGAAATTACTTTGGTGAGGAGAGAGGACTGCATTTATCACACATTTGAAAGGAAATGTGTCAATATAAGGAGGTCCAATATTCTAAAAGGTAAGGATAGAAATCATTTGATATGATAAATTCCTTAATTTTTATAAAAGATCTCTATTTATTAAACAAGTATTTGAGAAAATCTCAAATATATAAAAATAATGTAAGCCATGCCTAAAGATACCATAGAAAAATAACTGAGAAATGGTTATGCAATGAGCCTAACAGAGAATAGTTAGAGCCCTCCCCACATATGGTATATACCTGATGGACTACACTCATGCACACCCCGCTCTGTTATATATGTCAGACAAACAACCACACACACACACACACACACACACACACACACACACACACACACAGAGAGAGAGAGAGAGAGAGAGAGAGAGAGAGAGAGAGAGAGACAGAATTCTTTAAAAAACTAGAGAAATAAAGACAGTTTCTACTAAGAATGGCAATATTATAGTTAGCTCATTTTCTTTTCATGAAAACAATTGATATCAAAGGACAGAGAAATGTCAGAAAGTCCTAGGAGCAACAGTAAATACCACTCCAAAAGTCTATCAAGTGAAAGGCCTTTGCAATAAAGAGAGAAAATATAAAAAATTAAGAAGGTTAGACCAAAGTCCCAAATGTAAAGATTCTAAGAAACCAATCATCACCCAACAAAACCATGGTAGAGAAAATGACAGAATCTTATCAACTTTATCTATTGCCAGACTGAGAAACACACGTTTTTAATTCGAATGTGGACACAAGGCTGAGACATTGAATAAAGTTTTACTGGATTTATAAAATTATAAGTTTTGTAGCAATTTTTTGGCCTGAAATTACTTACTAGAAATAACTAACAATAAGACACTTGAATGTTTCAAAATAAGGGTTGGGTAAATGATTCAGTACTTTAAGTGCTAACTACTCAAGCATGGGGTACTGAGGTCAGATTCCTGGCACACAGGTAGACCTAGGTGAGACAATTCATGTCTATAATCCCAAGCACTTTAAATGAGGGTGAGTTGGGGTGAAAGAGGTAGGTAAACGTCTGGTTCTTTCTTGGCAGAATATAACAGGTAGCTCCAGGGTCAGTGAGAAATTCTGTATTGAAAGATAAGGGATAAAGTGGAGCATGATGGAGGAAAATACAAAACATCAACTCTCTCTCTCTCTCTCTCTCTCTCTCTCTCTCTCTCTCTCTCTCACACACACACACACACACACACACACACACACACACACACACACACACAAGAGTGGGAGAAGGTAGACACACACAGAGAGAAATCCATACAACTGAATATTTAGTAAATATTATTTACTTCTATAATTGTGATATTTTAGTAAATCTCATTTAGTTCTATGACTAGTTATGGACTATTACAAACAATGTGAATCTTCCTCTTGTTCAATAGAATGACAATTTGATCAAGTTGGTGCTTTTCCTTGAACTATCTATTCAGTTGTTTTTCCAATAGTCATTGCTTTATCAATAACTAAGTAAGATGATTCCTACTCTTGGCTGTAGTCATAGACTAGTCTGTTTCTACTTTCTATGTGAATTTCAAGATTTGGAAACTCTAATTATGTGTATACTAATACTTCTTGATTTTACTTTATAATAATCTCAATAAATTATGTACTTTATCATAAAGTTTATTTTGTTTATAACTGAAGATTCTCCAGGATTGCTTTTATGTTTCTGCTACCTATTATTTATAACTTTTAAACAGTTTGTCAATGAGATTTACAAAGGAATAATTGATATTGTGTTGTTCTTAGCTATATGATATGATTGTTTTAACAAATATGGAGCCATGCCAATATGACTGACGTTGAGGAATATTAAATAAATATCACTCATAAAGTATTCTTCAGCCATTTGCATTCCCTGAGCTTGCCTCAAATCTAGGTATCACTCTTACTTAAAATCATGATGCAGACTTTACATTTGGTATTACACATATTTTGGTTGCCAATGTATTTTTACCTTAGTTCCTGTCTAGTTTAAGTAAGTTTCATTGTTATAAACAACATTCAGCAGTATGAATTTGCAAGAGATTGTTTACTAGGGATTTCTCACAGACATTTGATTGCTTCAGATATTCAGAAATTCCAAATAAAGCCCCATAGAACATGAATATTTGTACTATCTGTTTTTGAGTAAATAGCCACAGATGAGGCTGTAATTTTTGTTATGCTTATAAAGAGTATTCAGCATCTTCCAAAGTGGTTTTATACTGCTTGCTTATTATCTATTTATGAATGTTCCAGATATTTTAGCTTTGGCAAGAAAATGTGCATATACACATAACATTTCTCTCTGCTTTTCCTTGTAGATGTGAAGTTGCTAGCTCTTGGAAGTTCACACTTTGATTTCCCCATCATGATAAACTTTAACCTAAATTTTGCAACCTAAGTGATACCCCTTTTCCTTTCAGTGGAATTTTATCAGGATAGTTATCACAGCAGCAAAAAGAAGAATGGAACAAAGATGGATTTATCAATCTCTTCTCTACTTTATATGCTAAACATCATATGCCTAAGCAAAATGAAAAACATTTTGTGGGATACTTAACTTTCAAACATTTATTGATTTACATCAAGGTTTAAAAAGAAGTGCAGAATGTTTGTGGAATCTCAATTTTTAATTATATTCATCAGCAATATTTTTACATAAGGTTTAGAATTCAAAAAGTATAAAGTGCACAATATATATTTTGTCTTTTATTCCAGTTCAACACTTGTTAGTTCTATTCTCAGACATAAATCACACTAATTTACATTTTTGGACAGATACACTTTGTCCAATATCTTCATTTGGTCGCAATTTTATTTACCCCCTCTTCTTGGTGATGGCAGAACTGATTAACAGAATTGACATCATTCTGGTTCCAAATCATTCCTGAGTTGGCCTCAAACTCAAGTGTAAGTGATAAAAGCCTTGATCTTGACCCTGGCCTCCCCAGTCTCCTATACTTATATTAGAGGCATTTGTCACCATGCCAGGCCAAGATATTTGTTAACATAATGTTAAAGAGGAGTAGTGACTTATGTTTAAGGTACAGATTGGCTGTCCAGTCCCACTGATATACAAGGATTCATTACCTTGGAACATTTTTGAAAATCAGTTGAATGTGTAGATGCAAATTTTTCACTGCAAATCCTGTAACACAAACCCAGGGGTGTTTCTCATAATGATGTCAGACTGCAATAGGAACATAGCAGATTTTGAAACCAAATAATGCACATTCTCAAATTTATATATTTTTTCCAAAAATTATTTCACACTTTATGGAACCACACACATATATACAAAACAATAAAAAAGAAAATTTGGAATAGATAAATACAATGAATGTACTGCATAAATGCCTGGTTATATCTAAATAAGATGTTTATTTATGTATATAGAAATTGGCAAGCTTAATATACATTAGATTTTATATTGTTGACTTACTACACTGTGACAATCAGTGAACATAGAGTCACAGGTGGAAAATTCCATGCCTAAGATGATTTCTTAAATTGGATATGAGAAGAAACAGTCTTCCACTATTAGGAAATATGTTAGGTATAGGTTTTAACAGATGTGCTTCCCCTAGCTAAATGTTTTCTCTTGAGTTCTCAGTTTTAGTGGTTTCTATTGTTTAATTCTGCTGGTTATAGTATATTCATTCTAATGCTTTATTTACTTAGCAGGTTACTGGTAATGTTTTAAGTGAATTTGAAACTAAGTTCATGATAGATGTGTTCTTAGTTCTCTCCCCAACCTGCCTCCTCCTTCTCTTGCTGCTGATAGTCTGGTAATGAAGACACCGCATTAAAGCATTACAAGATCTTACACAAATATTGTCAATCTTGCCATGGTTTCCAAACATGCTGAAACTTGTTGCTTGTTATTTTTACTTACAGCACTGGGATAGAGAAGGGTTTAAGGATAATACCTTAGTTCTCATGCTTTATCGGGAAACATTAATGACATTGGCATTAAAACAATAATAAAGTGGAGATATTCACTCTCTATAATGGTAGACAACATTTTTTTTTGGTAATATTCTGAAGATCCCCTTATCTTTATTTCCCTTCCCTGTGTCTACAATCAAACAGTCTTTTTCCTCAGAATTAAGTAGTTTTAGTACAAACCCATTCAGTCCTTGCCTGGTAGTGTATGGTCTTATCAGTCCGAACACTACCATAGCATCTTCAGGGTTGTGAAGTGATCATATGGGATGAGTTTTGGTTCAGAGTTGAAGCTCTTGATAACTTCCCAAACCTTCCCCTCCAGTGCGAATAGGGATGAGGACATGTGGACCAGAGTTACTTTAAACTCAGTCAGTTTGCTATTAAGGCGTTTTTTACTTGTGTCAAAGTTGTACCTATGTGTTTTGCTTCACATCCTTTGGTAGAGTGAGAAATGGAAGAAGTGGAGCACGATGCGGCATAGTTGGACCGTCTTGTCCTCGGACCTTTCTTACTTCACAATTGTCTTATGTTTGTTTTGGAAAACAAAATAGAACATGGGAGCTAACGATATGTGCTTCTCTCTACTCCTTAGAAGTAAGATCTGGTAATCTTCTTAAGTGACATTAAAATAAAAATAAAATTTAAAAAGTCTCCAATCTTGCAATAATATTCTCCTAAATTAAACCCCTTAACATTTTTGTAGTTCATCTGTGCTTAACACCTGTTTGTCTAAAAAATATTCCTTATCTTTTCATAGAATATAAGTTGATGGCATTTTTAAAGCACTTCACAAATATTACTGCATTGTCTACTAATTTGAATAAAAGTATCCTTTCATATTTTGTTTGTGACAATATATATAATATGTTTTCTCTATCTAAACTTTTCTTATTTGTTTCTCCTCTCAAGCAATTTAAATTTGATATGCCTTGGAGATGTTTTCTTTACGTCAAAAATGTAATTCATTTACCTTATCAATATGTATCTAATTTGCACAAATTTAGTATAAATTGCATTTATGATTATGCTGTAGACTGCTGAAGAGTTGAAAGTAAATTAGGTTTTATACCAAAATTAAATAATAGTAGAGACAGTGAATTTTTCACATATAAATTCCACTCTTGGCTACATGACCTACTAGCTATATTTCATAAGGAAAATAATGTTTCTTCCTGATTAAGGTACTTGCTCACAGAAAGTTTTCTTGATCTCCAACACTACCTTATTTGTTATCATTAATTAGAATATCTGATTGTTGCTCAATACATTTATTCATTATAGAAAATTTACTGAATTCAAGTTGTGTGTCAAGTCCTAAATTGTGTGATGGATTTCAAAATCAGAGCAGATACAATGAACAAGGAATTTAAGTGCACATATGTATTCAGTTGTGAAAATCTAACAAGAAAGTAGTCTACATCCAATAGATTCTGTGTTCAAATTGTGAGACTAGAAACAGTTACATTAAATACATAGTGATAGCCAAAGAATAGCTACCACTAGATCAGAAGATCAGAGAATGCCTCTGGTATAGTAGCATTTGAGAGGAGAAGGAGGACATGAGAGTGAACCAAAGGATGGTCCAAACGATGATGCTAATGCACAGGGGAGGGGTATTTTTATGATAGTGGGAATTGGAATATGCTTTTATTTCAAAGCACCCCATTACTTAGTAAATATCATTGACTAAATAAAGTATGTGCCATATATCCCTAATTCTACATCAAAATGCTAAATTAACTCAGAACATCCACAAACAAAATTACACTGAAGAATTAATATATTTGGGTTTGACCATATTTCAAAACAAGCCCGAGATATTTGCAATAACAGATGATTATAGAAACAAGAACCAAAACAAATTGTAATAAATCACTTCTAAAATGAGTATAATAGCAATGAAAAATATTGTTTGAAATACTGTTTATTAAATAACTTCTTTTCTATACGAATTTGTTGCTTTCTTGCTGGTTCTGCTGGGGACATCTAGCTATGATGGCCTCAGGATTAAAACTTAAATGCAGTACCTGTGCCATGTACTTTTATGCCTCTGTGAAATGCTTTGGGTTTTCAGAGTGAGGCAAGAATCTACTCTCCAGTTCTTTTTTGATATTGATATTACCATATGATAGATGGTATCCTATTTTTATGTTGATTAAATGGAAAACTATAAACATTACTTAATAACAAAATGACAGAGTCATTTCCATATGACTAACTATAATTTCCAGTCATTATTAATATCTCTAACATATATGTATATTAATTTATATAACTAAGTTAATAAAATGAAAATATTCAATATATTAGTAGAAACCTTGTGTAGTTTTGCTATTAACAATGTCTCCACAAATAGAATTTTTATAAGAAACAACAATTTCAACTGCAATTATATTATCTCATTACACTGTCTTCATGGGATAGGTATGACAGGCATTAAAATGTCAATTGCACAAATTATTGCTCGTATATGAGATTAACTAATATCCCACAGCAATGAAATGGTAGTCTTCCATCAAAATTAAGTTCTTTTCAATTAGTCTTGTTAGACAATATGTGACCAAACTTAATTTTCAACGTGTTTTGCATTGTAAAAGATAAAACTTAGAAACACATATGCGATAAACCAATTTTCACCATGAAATAGAATTAAAGCCCATAAATTTTATTTTTTAAACAGATATGTTGTGTTATTTTAAGACATAATATTCTATCGTAAGTTTGGAACTTAGTTCAGATAACATTTTAGAGTACCAACAGCAAGTCTAACACAGTTTTGACTTAGTTTTGTCTAGCTTCACAGGCTTTTGCATGTTTTCATTACTTACTCGGTCTTATAATCAAACCAGAGTTCACATATGGTCACACTCCTAGGACTGTTTGAAATCATATGTATATTTAAGATACAGTATAATTTAGCATGTTTTTAACAGTTAAGTAATTTTGTATTTATTTTAGATGTGAGTAAGCATCAGTGCAAGTTATTGGGTTTTACATGAGCAAATGCTGGATGCAGAATTCTGCCAAGACATCACATCTGTGTCATTTTCCATAGGAAGGATGGCAAAACTTCTTAAAATTAAAAAGAAAATAAATTCAAATCATGACTACATGCACATTATTTGAAGGAATGCCAGGCCCTAGAAGTTACTGGAGTCCCTCCTCCACTGAAATTTGCTCTTAACATGTTTTAATTTTACTTATAATTATGCAAATAATTAATTTTCATGGAGAAATCAAAAATTCTGATTGGAAGTTTCTGCAGCAAAAGTGCAAAATGAAAAATAAATACCACATTACAATGTGATTGTTATTTTATTCATAACAATGGTAAACCACTTAATGAGTCTAGGAAAACACAATGAAAGAACACATTCTTTAACTCTACCTCAGAGCTATTAACAATTTCTCAGTTTTAGTACAAAATGATGTGTTAATATCTATGATAAGTTTTTTTTTCATTTCCTGTATTTGTTTCTGGAAAAATACCTGTGAGTTAAACAATGTGAAAATATCATTTGTTAAATGTTAGTGCTGAATAAATATTGATCTACTTAAATTTACCCTGTATGAAATATTTTAATATTAGGAATATTCAACAACTTTCTATTTATATAAGACATTGAGAAACTAAGCAGAATATTATGGCCTAACATATAAACATACTAATATTAATAGCAATACAACAGTTATTCAAAATATCAAAAATATTACTGATGTTGGACTAATAAAGGGTGAAAGACTTTTTTCACTCTGTCTCTTGAAAGGCTACAGTGGAAGGTTCTTATGGTTTGGGAAATTTGAGGAGACTAGCAATGTCTTAGGTATTGATGAACTCAAATCAAGACTTGAGTTCCTTTCTTGGTTATTACTATTTTATTTACATTGTTACTCATGGTCAGTACTCTTGCAATTGACTCTAATCTATGGAGCTCTTTACACTGAATCTATGGTTCTGTTTGTTTAATGCAATTGTTTTTACCTTGCTGGAGGTCATCAACTGCTCAGGATTCAATGTACATCACAGTACACCATGTCCTGAAGCACATTTGCACATTACTTAGAAAGAGAAATTATTCTTTCAAAAGCTTAGTGGGTGGATGGGGGCACTGGTCAGTGCTTAAGAACTCTAAGGTCCTAAGTTTTTGCACAGGACCTAATTTCAGTTCCCACACAGTACTAACATATACATATGCGCTGAGAAATAATATATACATAATTAAAAATACATCTTTAAGAAACGCCTGTGTGACATTGCTGCCTATACAGCAAGAATGATGTTCCAAAAGCGTGTGCTAACCGTCAGTGAATGAAGAAGCATACAGCCAAAGTGACTGCTTCACATGATGTTTACACAATTTATTTTTGAGCACTGTATCAGTTAAACCTTTCTTACAAACTTTCATATTTCTCATCAGAGTCCTGCCATGTTGAAATCTATCTTATATATGCTGAAAATGAATACAAATAAGTATGTTTAGATATAGATCCTTTATGTTCTCTTTATCTATTGCATGTCTACAATCAATAGGAAAAGGGAGATGTTTAGCTATGGATGGATCTGAAGACACAAGCATCTCCCTCAGAGCATATGAGGAATTACATTAGAGTTTGGAAAGAGATGAAATGCAGGCACTCACTCAGACTTTTCCTTCTAGATTTTCACAACTGATGTTCACTTTCCTGAGACTCAAAATATAATAGTTTCAGTAGGAGGATCTAGAAATAATATCATATCATAAAGGCAAATGCTAACTTAGAAAGCATGTCTGCATTTTATAGCATTCTCAGTTTTATTCTAAATTCTATCATTCACTATTTTATTCTAACTGATTTAGTTCCACATCTAAATAGAGTAATAAGAAAAAAATCTTACAGGGTGCCTTTAAGAAGGAATGATTTAAACAATCACTATATGGAAAGTGTTCTGATGAGTGTCTGCCATTTAAACACACACACACACACACACACACACACACACACACACCTGTAAACCCATGTGAATTCACATATATGCAGCTGCATCTGTCACTAGGCCAGTACAGTGATGATGCTCCAATTAAATATCTAGTTGCAAACTTCATTGATCATAATCTCATAGAAATTTTATTTCTCATTACATTAGCATTGTTAATACACCCTTGATAACCCACAGTACTGTGTAATAATTGCCATCCTTTTTTATTGCCTATGAAACTCAGGATCAAATAAATTATTTATATGTAATTGCATTATCTCTGTAAATAGGTTGCAAATTTCTTGAAGGTAATAAACAACATTTTCTACATTGTTTGTTAGGTTTTCTTCTTCATATTATTATTTAATGTTCTTCTGAGGGCATAAAGAGAACATTTATTTCCCAGAGAATAGGGCAAGTAAAGATTAATTTGAGCCTCACTGTTTTTGCATCTCTTTGCTTGGCACCAATGAGCATTGCCTTTAACTATGTGTGGGTTTTTGTTTGTTTGTTTGTTTGTTTGCCAACTTGACACAACCTAGAATCACTTGGAAAGGGTGAATCTCTCTGGAGGAATTTGCATCATCAATTACACAAGTAGCCATGAATATGAGAGATTGTCTCGATTGATGATTGATGGAGGAGTGTTCAGACCACTGTGCTCATGGCCATTCCTAAATGGTTGGATTGGGAAGAAAGCTGAGCATGAGCCAGTTAGCCAGCTAGTAGGCAGCATTCACTATGTTTTTTGCTAAAGTTCTTGCTTGAGTTACTGCTTTGACTTTCTTCAAGGATGGACTATAGCCTGTAAGATGAAATAAATCGCTATTAAGTTGCTTTCAGTCAGTATATTTTATCTGAGCAACAAAGAAATAAACTTGAACATTCCATTAGCAGTTCAAAGTATGTTAGTCATAATGTAAAGTTAAGGAAACTGTCAAGAAAAGTTCTCTCAAAATTATAAAGTAGCCAGTTTAGTATGCAGCATGTCTCATCTAATTACAGATTCAGTACTCTTTTGCACATATCAAAAAATCCAAATCTAACTGAATTAATATACATGGAAAATATATGGAAGAAATAACACATGTCTGTCTCATGGCAAGGGCACGTCTATAAGAGTCAGTATAATAGATAATAAAAATCATATTTAGAACATTATAATCTAAAGGAAGAAAATATTTACAATAGAGAAACCCTGTATTAAAAACAAACAAAAATATATAAATATTTACATTAGAGTTTTTCAAACATTTCTGCTACCTCCTAGTGTATCAAGGTTGGAAAACAGAATTAGATCTTCAAATGTGCTTTAGGACACAGGGACCTATGAAAGGTCTGGGCTTCATATGACATCCCAAAATTTAAGTATGATTCATCATTATTTTGTGAATTAAAATTAAAAATTAATCAGTTTGTCACTGAAATGACCATTACCAAACAGTCGACATGCAGAAGGTAAGAAAAGTACTCTGTCAGCCTCACACAGTCTTTCCCATTTTTTTCTCAGACATGATTAGAAAGCCAAATATCAATAAAAAGCCCAAATTGCAAGTATTTTAATTAACATAATTGATGACAATTGTACGAAGGAAAGAATAATGAATTTCTCATATTTAGAGCCACGATTCTATGTACTCAAACAAATATCTCTCAAAAACCCAAAATTTTACTGCATGTGAAAAAAAGAAGATGTGAGGTCATGGATCTTAGAAAAGAATCTACTACCACCACTTTTCTAGACCAGTGTAATTCCTAACTACTTTCTAAATCTCATTTATATGCCCATAGACAAGTGTAACTATCACCCCATGTAAAAACAAAACAAAACAAAATATTTCTTTTTACAGAAAATGGAGACCATTAGAGAAAACCATAATGAGACATAATAAAGAGACCAATGGATCATGGGGAGCTCAAGCTCAATTGATACATCTATATCATAGCTCCTATATCTACAGCTCAGGGGAACATCACAGAAGCAGGATCCAAAAGATTGATAGAGTCAGAATACGAGGACACTTGCTATAAAACCATCTTTTAGAAATAGCTGCATAAACAATATCTGAACAATGTCAATGTCGATAGATATTCTAATGAGGAAAGGGGGACATGCACACATGTCCTACTTAAGATGAAGAACTACAGGAAACAAGTGACCACTGAGGGAAGGAGCCTTAGCCTTTCCGAGGGTGAGCTCCCTAGTCAGTTGTCCAAATGCAGAGTAGTCATCACTGACCATACTTTACACAAACAACAAAATAAACCCAACAGATTGTGTTTTCCTATTTATGTATGAATACACATATGGACATATGTATATGACAATAACAGTCAAAGAAAAAAGGCTATCAATTTGAGAGTGAGAGGGTAGCGTTGAAGAACTTTAAGGGAAGGAACTTCAGGAGAAAGAGGAAGAAAGTAGAAGGTGGAGAAAGTGATGCAATTGTGTTTCAAATAAAAACTATATTTTAAAACGTGAGTTTTGAAACAGAAACTGATTTAATTGAATTAGATATATTGAAAAAATTTTCTCTGAAAAATAGATTTTAGCAAGTAGCTGAATTTCCAGTTAGGAGGTAATTCTTTTGTTCTCGCGTGACTATCAGTGAGGGGTAATAAACACTGGGCACCCATTTCTCAAGCTTTCTTACAAACCTACAGTGTTATCCCTGGAGAATAGGTTACACTTGCCATCAATCCTTATCCACATTCTAAGCACATGCATAAAATACCTCAGCAAAAGCGTACTGAGGCTCAAGGTACAAATTTGAATAGTTTCTACATTGATACTGTAAGAAAATTATTTATATCCAGCATTACTAATGATAGAATCAAGCACTTTAATTTTAGAATTTGAACCTAAACCACTCTTTCTAAGCTTTAAAGCTGCTTCTGAATAATTATTACTATAAATTATTATTATTATATACATTTTCAAGTTTACTAGAGACTCTTGTGAGGCAATTATTTCACTTGAAATTTGACTGGCAGACCTATGAAAATAATTACCAATGAGTTTTTCATTTGTAATAATAGTAATTATTATTAATAATCCATATTGCATAAGAGGGAAAAAGAACTTGCATCTAAGCTTCATAAAGTTATGTAATTTCAATGTTTAAGGGACCAATCACTCATCTTTTAGTATGTATAAAACATTTTGGCAGCAATAGCGGGGGATATATTTGATACGGGCATTTTCCCTGTTCTGAATAAAGTATTCATGTAGCAATAACTATAATCATAGAATAAGAAACATACATATTATAGTTATGGTATAAACATTATGGATACATAAAAATCTCACTACTTGACTGTTAAAAGCACTTAACCCAGGGTCCAAAACCAGAAGTAAATTTGTGTTTGAATTCAATGATATAGGAAATTATAAATGTGTGTGTCTTTTCCATATGTGTGTTCATGTGTAACTTTTACATAAATATATATGTATATTCATATACTCCTTTCCCTATCTCTTTATACATATAAAATTAATATCATTAGCATACTTATATACATATGGACTCACACATATGGAGACACACAAGACAGTGTTAATTGGGTGTCTTCAGGCAATTTATGTATTACATATTGCAACAAAGTAAATATATTGGAGAAGTAAATGAAGAGAGTTCAAAAGCAGAGAGATGGGAGGGACATGTGTTAAGCACTTTAGCTTTAAGGGAGACCTCTTTATGAACACACATAGAAGTATTTAAGCGTTCAGACTGTTACACAACCCAAGCCCTTGAGAAAGTGCATGATGATGGCTCCAGACCCAATCTAAACTCCGAGGAATCTACCTGGTAAAACTGTCAACCCCCTTCTTTCTTCATTTTTCCCCTTATTTTCCCTGACAGAACAGGAACCTCAATATCAGAGCTGTGTCACTGTCGTAGTGTCTGTAAAGAACAGAAGCTGTTTATGAACAGCTTTTTTATGAACAGTATTTTTGTTTTCTGGGTTTTTTTTTTTCAAGAAATGCAGATAGAAAGTCAGTTCAACAGCACCAAGGGCCTATAGTCATTTTCTCCTATTCTCATAGCATTTTTGCTCTATCTTCTCTTCACTAAACCTTGCATTTTATTTAATGTCCAAGTACAAAGTACCAGTAATTTCAGGCCAATTCTCAACATCAAAGAAGCTTCATCCAGCAACTGATGGGAGCAGATGCAGAAACCCACAGCCAAACTTTAGGCAGAGCTCAGGAAACCCCTCAGAAGAAGAGTTGGAAAGATTGTAGGAACCATGGCCCACAGAATCAATAATCAGGGTTCATAGGGGCTCATAGAGACTGAAGCAACCATCTAGGAGCCTGTATGGGTCTTATCTAGGTCTTTTGCATATATGTTACGGTTGTGTAACTCGGTGTTATGCTGGGACTCCTAACAGTGACAGTGGGGGAGTCTGACACTTTCACCTGCTCTTAGGACCCCTTTTCCTCTTAAGTGTTATCTCATCCAGCTTTGAAAAGGGGGGGTTTTGCCTAATCATATTGTAACTTGTTATGCTGTGTTCGGTTAATATTCCTGGGAGGTCTGTTTTTGTTTTTGTTTTTGTTTTTGTTTTTTTTGTTTTTGTTTTTGTTTTCTGAAGGGAAATGGAGAAGTGGACCTGAGAGAAAGGGGAGAAGGGGTGGGTAGGATTGAGGGAGGGGAAACTGCAGTCAGGATACAATGTATGAGAGAAGAATAAAAAAAGAAAAAGAAACTGTGAAACTTCTACTATACCATATATAAATGTCTTAATATCCATGGCTTATTACATATTAATAACAAGTGCTTTCCAAGATGAAGGGCTGCTTTAAGCTTTGGAAATGCAATACACTAAAGTTGGAAAAATACATTTAAAGGCTAAGTCACATGTGCATTAGAATCAAACTGTTTGCTTTAAGAAATTCAACAGAATTTATATAACCTAATGTCATAATGGAATTGCCAATAATAAAAAAGTAATGCGGGCTGGTGGTGGCACACACCTTTAATCCTAGCACTTGGGAGGCAGAGGCAGGCGGATCTCTGTGAGTTCGAGGCCAACCTGGGCTACAGAGTGAGTTCCAGGAAAGGTGCAAAGCTACACAGAGAAACCCTGTCTCAGAAAAAAAAAGTAATGCTCCAATTATCATAATTCAAATTTGATTTGGTAGATAGATACTGTATGTACATGGGTTATATAAATATTCTATATATCAGGAAGAAAATGTGATCAAACCACACTTGATGAGCTGTCATGCTTATCACTGTGTGGAAATGTGTAGTAGTGCTCTATAAATTTGTTGTGCAGGAGTTACACTGGCCTGCTAAGAATAGCTGTAAACTGAAGTTTGGGAAAACCATAAAATCAAGCACTGCAAGAATTCTGTCACACTTTGCTCAATGTGACAAGCTGATCGACATTATCTGCATGAGGTGATCATTTTTTGTAACAACAAAGTTTGAAATGTGGGTGGAAATAGACACATCATATAACTTTGTAAACAAACAGTGCTATGGTGAGTCTTTCTATACACTCCTACCAACATATACAGGTGTTTGTTTAATGCTAATTCACGTTTCTAAGCACACAGTGGATCATGCAGATCTGTTAGAAATTATTGTTATTTTTACAGTGGAAATTGTTTGTAGACAAAACAGTTATTTAAAAATAATGTATTTCATTCCTTTACTATTTAAGATACCTGAGTGGAATTGAAAATACTTAATTCCAAAATAAATCCCATGAAAATTATGAATATTTAAATATCCAGGATGCAGCATCATAAAATTTACAATGTCTGTTATCTAATCTAAGATTAAAAGATATAAGAAGTAGATAAAATACAAAAATCTAATAACAGTGCAAAATGAGTTACGGCATAGATTTTAAAATTAGCAAAAAAAGTATTGAGTGATTAAGAGAAATCTGTACTTTTCAAGATGACCTAATATTGGTTTCCAGCACTCACATTTACTGGCTCATAACTCCTATCACATTCTTTTCTGACTCCCATGAGCACACACACAGACACACATAGACACACACAGACACAGATAGACACACACAGACACAGACACAGACACACAGACACACACACACACACACACACACACACACACACACACACACACACATGAATAAAAATGAATTATCTTTTAAAAGTAGTAGACAGGCCCTTTAAACACTTTTCAAACTGTGATTCTTGTCCATGCATATGTATTCAGTGGTAACTGAACTCAGTGTGCTGAACAATAAGTGAATGAACATAAAAGGCATGGGTTCATGACAGAGAAATGTTGGGTAGTTCTTCTGTGAAGTTGGAGGGGTGAATGAAGTGTGGATATGCTAATATTCATTGTATACCTGTATAAAATTTTCAAAGAATAATTGAAAGTAAATTTGAGAAAAATGCAAAAAGATTTCACATTTGAATTATTGATAATTGTAAAATCTGAGAGAATGTTGAGTGTTCTGTGTATCATACAGTATTGATATTCAATCAAAATCTATCTTATCTATAAAAATAAATAGCAATCTCAATATCATGTGAAGTTGATTTCACTTTTACTAAATTATAAAATTATATTTTAGTATATATTTAGTATATAAATTTAGTATATATATATATATATATATATATATATATATATATATATATACTAAAAATTACCTTAAAATAAAGTCATTATGTTTAATGAACTTGGTTAAATATATGTAGTGCATGTGGTTGCAGATGAAATCCAAACATCAATGTTGGATTTCTACCTTATTTTCTGAGACAGGCTCTGTCTTAGTGTTCTATTCCTGTGAGAAGACACCATGACAAAGGCAACTTATAAATGGAAGTATTTAATTGGAGCTTGCTTACAGTTTTAGAGGATTAGTTCATGGTCATCATGGTGTGCAGCGTGGCAGCAAGGAGGTAGGTATGGTGCTGGAGAAGTAGCTAAGAGCTCACATCTGGTCTACAAGTTTCAGGCAGAGGGAGACAGAGACTAGGTTAGCATGGCATTTGAAACCCAAAAGCCTGCCTAAAGAGACTCATCTCCTTGCACTGGACAAAATTTCCTAACCCTTTCCAAATAGTTCCACTAACTGGTGACCAAGCACTCAAACTTATAATCCTATATGGGTCATTCTTATTCAAGCCACCCTATTTCTACTCCCCCATACCCATAGGCTTGTAGTCATATCGTAATACAAAATGCATTGTGCCCAACCTCAAATGTTCCCATAGCCTTTCACAGCCAAACCCTGGTTAAATTTTCCAAGTCCAAAGAGTCTTCTGTGTCTCAAGGCAATTTTTTTAGTATAGTTCCCTGTCACATCAAAATGCAGTTTATATATTTACAACACACATTGGTACATAATGTGAAATCATTTCAAAACATATGAAAAGTAGCATAGTGTGGACATGGCAGATCAAAGCAAAATTGAAAACCAGCAGAGCAAACTCCAATCCCACAATTCTTTGTCTGAAGTTAAATGTTTTATTAGATGGCTTTTCTCTTATAGCTTTGCTGATGACAAAATACTTCTCCCTCTTGATCTAGTTCCACACACTATTACAAGCTCTCCAGGACCAGTATCCCAGGACCCTAGTATCTCCACCATATTGTGGTCTCAAAAACAAAACAAAACAAAAACAAACAAATAAACAAAAAAACTGAACAAAAAAAACCCTTAGGCTTCACAGATTCATGCAACGGCCTCCCAACCTTTATGCAGTGACTCTCCTGCCGCATATCGGGTCTCAGTGGCTTTCCCTAACCTAGGAAAGGGATGATATAACTGCTTTACTCCAGTATCCCAGAAACTAGAACCATGTGATAAAGGACTCCAAGTTCTATTGCCTACTGGGGCTGGAACCTGCCCCTCCGCCCCCACACCCCACCAGGAGTTACATTTGCATAAACTTTCTTTTGTTGATGCTTTAGTTTGCTGATTAAACTTTCTTTTGTTGGGGTTTTTACCCTTTTGGGGGCCCACAACCCAGCTCCAAAATAAATCACACAAGGGGGCTTATTTTTAATTATAAATACTCGACCTTAGCTTGGCTTGTTTCTTGCCAGCTTTTCTTAACTTATATTACCCCATCTACCTTTTGCCCCTGGGCTTTTCCTTTTCTATTCCTGTATACCTTTCTTTGTTTCTTATTCCATTGCTGGTTGTATGATATGGGTAAGGCCAAAAGCACTGGGCCATGCCTTAAGCAAACAAAACCTATGACAAGTGCAGAGAGCACTCTAGACAGAGGAAACCTGACCCATAGACTCCAAACTGGAAGGTGATGACATGCAGCCCCAGAGCCAATTAGGAAATGCCACAGTAGTTAGGAGCAAAGTGCACTAAAAATCCATATATGTAAACCTCAGCCCTTTTTTTAATAAATGAGACTGCTTGCAAACCTCCTAGAGTCTGTGTCATTGACTCTGCATCTACCTACACCCTGCCCTCAGGATCAGAGATAACAGGATGACAGCTGCAGAGCCAGCAATATTCTGGCCCCCAATGTGGGTTTTTTTTCTTTCTTTATCACTGGCTGGCTTGCTGTCCTGATCCCCAGCTTGCTGTCCTGATCCCACTATCGACAAGGCTTGTTAAGCTGCCTCCTTAGGCTGTTTTCAGTGAGTAGACCCCTCTTCTCAATTTTCTGTTTTCCTACTGCAATTGGTGAGTATTGGGGCCTCTCTCTCTGTCTCTGTCTGTCTGTCTGTCTGTCTGTCTGTCTGTCTGTCTCTCTCTCTCTCTCTCTCTGTCTCTGTCTCTCTCTCTCCCTATCTTTTTCATTCCTTTCCCCTGTCTGTTTTGTATTTGACCCGCCCAGCTTCTGAAACTCAGGGCCAGGCTTTTGTTTTTCCAGAGGCTGTAAATACCCTGACTCCTCTCCAAGGATTTGGGGATGTTTGCTCAGTGGATTACTGACTCTTTTAGTTTGTTTGTCCTTGCTTGCTGTTTCTCTTACCATGGGAAACTTTCCTTCTGCCGCCAGAGACCCCCAGTTCAGATCTCTTAAAGCTTTGTTTCAGACCAGTGAAATAAGAGTTAAAACTTCCCATCTGGAAAAGTTTTGGAATAAGACTTCTGTTACCGCACCCTGTATATCACCTGAAAACATCTGGGATCCATCATACGGGTTTGAGTCTGTTTTTTAACTAGGAAGAGGGAAGGTCAGGAAGGAAGAACTCCCACAGGGCCGTTGTCCCAATACTTTTGGGAATCATAGCTTGTATAAAATCAGGTACTACAGAGAAATTTGTCCAGTCCTTTAATGACTATTGCAAGGACCAAAAATCTTCCTAATTCTCCCTCACCTCTCACAGCCTCATGAGGACCATATCTCAGATAGGAAAGAGAACACTCCACAGACAGACACACAAACCCCTTCCAAAAATCTACCTGAGAAATCCATTCTTAAGGACAATGAACTATGATGTACTGTTTATCCCTGGGGAGCCTTACAGAATACCTCTCACCTCCTCCCCTTCTGTGCCCCATTGCCCCTCAGGGATAACTGAGATCAACAAGCAGGACATTCCTCAGCTTAAATTCTCCAGTTATCACCCAATCCTTTTCCATTTCCAGTTAATGTTGGGGCCAGTGCAACAGCTCAGACATGGGTTGCTACCCCTCTAGCTGATCTTTCCTTGATCCATAAAGGCTGCCAATGAGTCAGCCTCTGCCTCCCCATATTTTGAACAAGCACTGTGACAGTGGGCAATGCACATTCAAACTTATCATGATTGGTAGCATTTAATGAAAGCAATGCTTGAAACAGCTGTTTTTCTTAATTGGCAGGTGGCCTATATGATGATCAAGCTGAAATGCAGGCACACCTCAATGTTCAATATAATATTGCTATATCCCTAGACATGCTGACTGGCTGGAGCCAATATGTTAATCCTGTAACTCAAGCCCAAATTGGCCAGCATGCCTATTTTCAGCAAGTCTCTGAACTTGCATTTAAAGCCTTGAAATCCTGCACTCCTCAGGATCTGACTGCATTTTTTCGCAATCTTATACAGCAGCCCGGGAAACTTTTACTGACTTCTTATCCTGAGTCAATGAGGCAGTAGAGAAACAGGTGGTTCTGGGCCCAACCAGGGAGATGCTCATTCAGCAATTATCATGGGAAGGCCTTAATGCCACTACCCGCAATGCAGTCGTGCCAGTACATAATGAGGACATCTATAAATGGGTGATCTCTACTTGAGATCTCAACCCTCAAGCAGGGCCCATAGCTGCCCTAACCACCTCCCTCAAGGCACTATTAGCTTCCAAAGATAATGATTGTGGGCAATCCTCTCCCAACCCACCTGATCATTCTTGCTGGGGCTGTGGTTAGTCAGGTCACTTTCATAGACATTGTCCTAAAGCTCAACCCAAGACTAGATGCCCCAAATGCCAAAAAGGTTTTCATTGGGCAAGTGATTGTAGAAAATCTCCCCAAATACCTTTAAACTTAAAGAGGGGCACCCCTCAGCCCAGCAAATAATAGGGGGTCTCTCCAAACCCAGACTGTTCTGGACCCTTCCCATTTTCCCCCATTCTCCCATGATGACCATCTACCTGGACAGCAGATCCACCAAGGGACTGGTGGACACAGGGTCAGAAGCCACTGTAATGTCTCTTAATGAAGCCCAAGACTTTCCACATTGGAAACTTAAAGATGACTCAACCATTACTGGAATAGGAAGGGATAAGCCTTCTAAAACAACACTTCACCCAGTTCACTGGATGGACCGTGATGGCAATCAGGTACAATTCCACCCTATTATAGCTGATATACTCTGTTCTCTTTGGGATCATGATCTATTAGAGGAAATGGGGGCTATGCTTACCATAAATGATAAGGCCTTTTATGAGGGTATAGTAACACATGATATGACAGGTCAATCTAGTAGAAATTCTAGCTTTCATCCCCAATTCTAAGGGCCACTGCCCCACCCAGATATATATTCCAAAGCCCATACCATTAAATTGGACATCACAGAAGCCTGTGTGGGTGGACTAGTGGCCTATTATGGAACCCAACCTATCAGAAGTTAGTTAAAGAGCAATTGTCACTGGGCCATATTGAACCTTTCCACAGTAGATTTAACACCCCCATTTTTATAATTAAGAAAAAGTCAGGAAAAGTTCACCTTCTGCAAGACTTAAGACAAATCAATGCACAAATACAAAAGATGGGCTCCCCTCAGTCAGGGCTACCACATCCAGGTATTATTCCACCAGGGTGGCATATTCTTGTAATAGATATTAAAGATTTTTTTTCTCAATACCACCAGCTCCAGAGGACAGAGAGTGCTTCACATTCACTATCTAGGAGCCCAGTGTTCAAAAACCTGTTTCCCATTATCACTGGAAGGTGGTACAGCAAGATATGAAAAACAGTCCAATCATCTGCCAGTTTTATGTTCAACAGGAGTTAGCTAGGGTCTCTGGTGAGGTACTAATGATCCACTATATGGATGATATCCTGTTGTCCCACCTGAGCATACAGAGACTTCAGGAGTTATTGCTCCAACTCCTTGAGGATTTAGGAGCTCTTTCCATCAGGGTGGCCCCAGAAAATATATAATGCCTACCCTCATTTGCCTTCTTGGGTTACCAAATCAGCCAAGCCATCCAA
Organism: Peromyscus melanophrys; assembly: GCA_902168415.1. Classification (NCBI taxonomy): domain Eukaryota; kingdom Metazoa; phylum Chordata; class Mammalia; order Rodentia; family Cricetidae; genus Peromyscus; species Peromyscus melanophrys. The sequence goes on from CABHPR010135109.1 coordinate 64,930, forward strand.
CCCCTCATTGCCTCTATTATAATACAAGAGTCCTACTCCCTTCCAGACCTCCAGAAACTCTGTGGCACCATTAATTGGGTCAAATAATTTCTCCCCATTCCTGATGAAGACATGAAACAATTGTTCTCCCTTCTTGAGGGGCATACCTCCCCCTCTGCAAAAATATGGTTGACAGAGGGAGTCAGGGATCTTTTAAAAAGGGATAGTGAATTGGCCTGTAATGCCTTCCTAAGGATGCATGATCCAAATGTTCCCCTGATAGCCCTAGTTCTTTGGACTAAGGGCAGAATATTTGGAGCACTATAGCAATCAGGACACCTAACCTGGATACATTTGTCACATTCTGAGCTATATTGTATCACCTTGGAGTTTGATATTGCCTTTGAGATAGACATTAAAGCAAGAGCAACTGCTAAGAAAATCATGGGCCACGAACCAGACAAGATTGCCTTCCCCTTCTCCCTCCAAAATACCCAGTCCTTATGGGCAGACTCTCTTCCCTTCCCAAAAATGATGACAGGTTTTCCAGGAACCTTGGATAACCATGTTCCCGAAGATGAGTGCTTGTCAGTCTTGTCACTCCTTGAGTTAACTTTAAGCCTATGTGCTAATCCCATGAATGTCCCTCTTCCTCAAGCAGCTATAGCCATTACAGATGCCAAAAAATGAACTGTGGCCTAATAATCACAATGCCCAATAGCAAAGAAATAACTCACTTCCAACTCAACCCAGGCTCTGTCCAAATGGGAGAACTCCTGGCCATCCTTAAAGTACTGGAGTTAAGCCAGTGGGGAATGATGGGGGAATGATACTCTTAATAATTCTGTTGTTTAAGTGTTTCCTACAGCATGTTTCCCAGCATGCCATGTCAACAAAATGACCCTGCAACTGCTAATGGATCTGGAATTCCGAGATCATCGCCCCCCCCAGAAGGAAGTAATAAGAGCCTGGTTCACAGAAATTCGTGATGCCTCTGTCTGATGCCTCTGTTTAATGGTCTTGCAGCCTAGGAGCTTTCCAGGGGAACCACCCTCCAAGGGCTGGTAGCCAGAGATGAGTAAGAGCCTGTTAGAGAGGCCTACCTAATATAGGCACAGTCTCCATGTTGGGGGACCCCTGAGGTGGGGGCAACAAGATTAGAGCAAAGAACTCTAATTCCCACTAGCAGCCACATAATAAAATAAAAAGGGTGATATGAGGTAGGTAAGGCAGAAAACACTGGGCCATGCCCTAAGCAAACAAAGAGCTGTGACATGCACAGAAAACACTCTGGCCAGAGGAAACCTGACCCAGAAAGTCTAACCCAGAAGGTGATGACATGCAGTTCCAGAGCCAACCAAGAAATACCACAGTAGCTAAGAGCAAAGCCAGCCAAAAATCCACATGTGTAAACCTCAGGCCTTTATTTAATAGATGAGACATTGCTTGCAAACCTCCTGGAGTCTGTGTCATTGACTCTGCATCCACCCACTCTCTGCCTTGGGGATCAGAGACAGCAAAACTCCAGCGGTAGAGCCCCCAACAGTTGTGTAGGTGGGTGGCTGGCCCCTTGTGTCCTTCTCCTTCCTTTTTTCATTCCCTCTTCTCCTCCCAGATTTCTCCTTCTTTTATCCTCTCTGCCTGCCAACCCCACCTATTTCTCTCCCCTGCCTCACTATTGGCAACTCAGCTCTTTATTAGATAATCAGGTGTTTTATACAGGCAAAGTAACACAGCTTCACAGAGTTCAACAAATGCAACATAAACAAAAGTAACATACCTTAAAATAATATTCTACAACAGCTTTCTTTTTATTCCTTTTCAATAGTAGGAAGCTTGGCTGTGTGTAGTTTTTCTCCACAAACACTTTATTTCATTTTTAATCTGGCCTTTCTTTAAACTTTGCATCTCTTGAGGCACAACAAATGACTCCCTTACAATTCCAGTTTTTCTTTATTCTCATTGTGTCCATTGTATATTTGTCTTGCTTATTCCTTTTCATTGTAGATCTGCATAGAGTGATCACTAAAAACCATGTGAAACAGTCAATACTAGACTGTCTTGAAACCTTTGCCAATGGCAATCCAAAACTCTCAATTTAGCCTCAGATAGGGCAAAAAAGCAGCTACATTTTTGAAAATACAAGAAGAGTAGTCTTTAGCTCATTCTCTAATATTCATCCCCCCTGAAACCTCCTGCTCTAAGCTTCTGAACTCCAAATTAGTCTCAGCACTATTGTTTTCCGAGCCCCTTAAAGTGCTGAACTGCTTTCCAGTCCACTGCCCCAAATTCTTCTATAGTTCTTCAACAACAAGAATGGTCAGGATTATCACAATAATATCCCAGTCCCTGGTACCAACTTCTGTCTTAGTCAATGTTATGTTGCTTGAAAGGATCCACCATAACCAAGGCAACATATAAAAGGAAGCATTAACTGGGGCCTCATTTACAGCATGAAAGACTTAGTCTGTGGTGATCATGATGGAGAATATGTCAAAGATAGGCTGCCCTGGTGCTGGAGCAATAACTTACATCTCACAGCTGGTCCACAAATTGCAGGCAGAAAGTGAAACTATACCTGGTGTAAATTTTTCAAACCTCAAAGCCTACTCTTAATGACACACCTCCTCTAATAAGACCACCTTACTCCCACAAGACCACACTTCCTAATCCTTCCCAAACAGTACTACAACCTGGGGATCAAACATCCGAAATTATGAGCCATCTTCATTTAAACCATTACATAAGCCCATTGGGCCTATTATTCAAACTGCCAAAAGGTGTCTCATGTAATATGGAGATAAATGGCTGTCCAGAAATCTCCAGGGATCCTCTGGATTTCACCTCCCGAACATTGGCAGCACTGGTGTATACCACATGACCAGCTTTAGTTGTAGGTGTAGGGATCCAAGCTCAAGTTCTGATACTTGTATGGCAAGCATGTTAATGAATGCATTATATCTCCAGTCCCAAAGCCAATTTTAATTTTCCTCTCACCCTCTCAGTTCTCCATTAATTTTGCTAGTTTAGTGCTGTGGATGATTGTTTGATAAATAAAACACTGATTGGCCAGTAGCCAGGCAGGAAGTATAGGCGGGACTAGCAGAGAGGAGAAAGGAAAGGACAGGAAGACAGAGAGGGGAGACACCAGCTGCCGTCCAGGGAGCATCCTGTAGAGGCAACAGGTAAAGCCACAGAACATGTGGCGACATATAGATTAACAAAATTGGGCTTAGTATAAGAGTAAGAGCTAGACAATGGTAGGCCTGAGCTAATGGCTGAGCAGTTTAAATAACATAAGAGTCAGTGTGCTTATTTTATAAGTGGGCTCCGGGACTGGCGAGGCTAGGCGGGAGCTGGAGAAAAACTCTCTAGCTACAGTAAGCCAAAGCATCAGTTAGTTAAGCTCTCACAGATAGCAACTGGAGTGTTGTCCTCTTAGTTCTAAATAACTTGAGAATAAAAATATTGGTGAAATAACAGGAGCTTCATTCAACCCAAATCACTCATGGGCTCTTAGAACATAGTTTAGACTCCGAAAGGGATGGAATAGGCTCAGTTACTATTAACATTAAAATGAAAAAAGCCAGCTGTATTTTTATTTTTTTATTTTTTTTCTTTTTTTGGTTTTTCGAGACAGGGTTTCTCTGTGTAGCTTTGCGCCTTTCCTGGAGTTCACTTGGTAGCCCAGGCTGGCCTTGAACTCACAGAGATCTGCCTGCCTCTGCCTCCCGAGTGCTGGGATTAAAGGCGTGCGCCACCACCGCCCGGCTACAGCTTTATTTTTAAATATTCTATTAATCATACAAAATTCAACATAAAGAGACATTTTAAAAACAAAGTTAACAAAAAGAATAATTTAAATTC
>CABHPR010135110.1:0-28391 GCA_902168415.1 Peromyscus melanophrys
TGGTCTGGCTCGCTCCCTTCCCAGATCTGGCAGCTGCTGACTGCCAGCAACGCCAAACATACCAGGCACCACGGAGAGGAGACTCAAGACGGTTGGGTCACAGCCAGATCCCAAGGCACCTTTCTGTGGTCATTGAATAATTAACTGACACCTTAGATGACCTTGGCCCATTGTTCTCTAGTGTCCCATGATCTTTAAACAGATCCACACTGGAAAGATGGCTGGAGAGGAAGCAGGGTTAATAGGGTAGTTTTTCTACACACGTACTTTGTTTAGAATTTAAATCATTTGCTGATTTTTCTATTAAGCCTTGATCCAAATATGAACAAAATAGAACATGTGGCCAAACAGAAGGCCTGGCCCAGACAATACAGGAAAAATACAAACCTAAGTTCATGCTGAGTTTGGGATTCTCTGGGGGAATGGGCTTGGGAATCTCCTGACAACCCCATAGGTTTACACAGAGGATGCTGGCGTGAGTCCTCCAGGGCTCACCCTCTTGTTGTTGTAACCAATGGAGAGGTGTCTGGTTTTGGCACCTCGCCTGACCTATTTCAGTTAGGGGTCCCTCAGCTTCCTTGTATCTATTTCCTGGGCTTGCTACCCAGGAAGAATACAATACTATAGAGAAAGGGTTTCACTGTCCGTCTCTTGACCTGTGACAATGCGTGACCATGAAGAAATGAAGCCATTACTGCTGTCATGAACTTCCTTGAAGAGTCTTCAAAATGACACTCTCTGCACTCCTGATTTCTGATTGCTGTGACCTTTCCCAAACAAACGGGGGCAGGGCTGGATTAATATCTAGCCAATATCCTCAGTGACTTCTTTTCTCCTTTATTTTCTGTATCTGAATTAAAGGTCAAGATCACGTTATTCTACTGTTTTCTCCTAAAGGTTCAAGTGTCCCACCTCTCCCATCTAAGGCAGCCATCCCTCTGGTATGGTTTTCAGCAATATTATTTTATATAGTAATTTGGTGTTTGAATATTGACTCAGTGAGTGATATCCCTCAAAAATCAGAGGGCATTTGTTTGTAATAAGGAACCAGAAATTTAGAAAGTAGACAATCCATATACCCTGAAATTATAGTATTGTGCTACTTAAACTCGGTAGTCAAAATGCCGGAATGCAATCTTGTCCATTTTGTGAGGCCAAATAAAAATCAATTTTCCATTGGCATTCATTAGGAATATAAAGAGAGAATGCTTGCGTGAGCTGATCCATTCATGGAGACGGCTTAAACCAGTTAAGTTGGTGGTTACAAGGAGGACTTGGATCACGAGGTGTACTCAGTGACACACTACTTATCTAAAATGTACAGGGCTGTGTTCATTCCCAACAACATCTCCCCAATACCCACAAAAAACCCCTAAATCTCACTGAACAACAGATTGTTATTTGTCTATACATGTATGTTCACAAAACTGTACTTCTATAAAAGCCATGCTTACTAGTTACATTCTTTGTAATTATCTGAGCATGTTTATGCATTCATTGGCATTTATTATAGAGAGCTGACCATGTGCAGTGAAGTAGTTCACATGGGTGAAATCGGGAACCTCCCAAAACCACTCAGCATAACGACTGACTGAAGACACTCGAGACCGGGTTTGACCATGTCGCTGATGTTCGCTGTCGCACATTAAGACTTGTGGCTGAGCATCGTGATTGTTTGCAAGCAGGGTCTTCTGGGTCACAGAGGTGACTCGTTTGTCTAGCTTGAAAGGGGCTGGCACATGTGGTGCACCCGTAGCCACATCCTGAGTCAGAACCGGAACAGCAAGACTGATTTAGATATACTGTATGTGACAGAGCAGAATTTATCTTGCTGGGAATTGACTTCAGAGTCTGCCTTTTCAGGGGGCTGAACTGCTAAGTAGGGAAAGTAGTTTATTCTTCTTTTCCTTTTTAAAGGTAATTAGTTAATTTCTATGTGTGTGGACGTTTTGCCTGCATGTATGTCTGTGTGCCGCATGTGTGCAGTGTCCACAGAGGGCAGATTAAGGTGTCAGGTCCTCTGGGGCTAGAATAACAACTAGAAGAGGCCGTTGTGAGCGGCCATGTGGGTGCTGAGCCCCTCTGGAAGAACAACCAGCACTCTTCACCTCTCAGCTAACCCTCTTTTTTCTTTTAATATGAAGATAAGTGACACTGTAAAATGACCTAGGAGTCTTAGGACAGGGGCAAAATTGTATCTTGTCCTAGATACAATACCACAAATTAGTTATTTTCCTAAAAGTAGGCATATTTATTGATCTCCTTTATATGTGTGTACACATATAGTGTAGGGGTGCTGATGTGGTGGTCAGAAGGCAACTTGTGGGAGTTGGTTCTCCCTTTCCACCATGAAGTCCCAGGGACTGAACTTAGGTCACAAGGCTTGATCAAGTACCTCCATCCACCAAGCATTCTAGCCACTCCACAAATTACTTCTTAAATCAAGCAATGAATACCATTATCATTAGTAAGCTCCCACTCAAACAAAAAACATGCTGCCGAGCCAAAGCCCAACTAAGGGAAGCGGATTTCTGTATTGCAGAGATGGGGCCAATTGTCTAGGCCAAGGAGCCTGAGCTGTGTTTCTGCAGAATCTGAACTTCAACCTGGAGATCTCAAAGCAGGAAGAGCTTTTGATCTTTTTTTTTTACTTCACCTTCATGTGGCCTGGAGGTCAACTGAGAGATCCATTATTTTCCTTAGAATCACTCCCGCCAACATTTCTGATCCCACTTATGACCCCCAAATACTGCCTGGCACACACTTGCCTTTGCTTTTTCAGACAGGGCCTTGATACATTGCCCTTGAACTTGCTATGTAGCTCAGGCAAGCCTTGAACTCCCGATCCTTTGGACGCAGCCTTCCAAGGGTGCTGAGGGGTACCATTGTGCTCAGCTCACACATTGATCCTGCATAGTCTTATCTGGGATTTAAAAAGTTTACGGAGTCTAAATTTCTAGCCAGCTGTATCGCTGTATTGATTACACAGGAATGTCATTGCGGGGCAAACTGACTATGGGACTCAGCAGAGGCAAATCCATGTGTAGATACAAGGTGCTGTTTAGTTCTGCTGCCTAGATGTCTACTCTATCCACCCTTTGCTTAAGCATAGAGGACTCGTCAGCCTCTCTGTCCGATAATCACTTACCCATATGGGTTGTGTCTTTTACTTCAGGTTAGGAATAAGAGAGAAGACTTTGGTTAGAGGGGTGGTGCCCTTCCTGTCTACTACCTACTCTGAGTTGTCAATCAATTCGAAAAGAAAAAAGAGTTGGTCCAGCCATGCCTGGGTCACACGACATCATGCAGTGTTTCTAGTTCCCAACTGTTTCTTCATCCACAGCCAACATTGTTGGAGGTGCTGGGATACTTCCCCTTGTTCTCTTTTAAGATTTATTTTAATTGTATACGTATGAATGTTTTTCTCCATGTATGTATGTGCGCCACATGTGTGCCTGGTGCTCACGGAAGCTGGAAAATGGCATCAAATCTCCTGGAGTTACAGACAGTTGAGAGCTGCCATGTGGATGCTGGTGACCCAACTCGGGTCCTCTGCAAGTGCAGCAGGTGCTCTTAACCTCTGAGCCATCTCTCTAGCCCGCCCTCCCTTGTTCTTAACTGAGTTCTTGATGAAATGAAACAGATTATAAATGAAATATACTCAGTCTACTTACTTACCCCTCATGCAGTGACCGTGGGGAACCTCACTCTGTCCCCCAGAATCCTGCAGCTAATGGAAGATGTGAGCATAATTTTCTCTTCTACCATGAAACCCTTCAAAGCGGAATCTACCCTAGTCAAAATTCTAAGGATGTTACAATTTAAAACTGCAAGATCTTTCCGTTTAGCCTCAGAAAGGGATGATTCATTTTCAAAGTGATTCCATGACCTGCCCTGTTCAAAATGTCATCTTAACCTTTGATTAAAGGAGGCAATGTAAAAAAAATAATAATAATAATTAGCAAAGAGCTGAGGATTGCCACAGACTAGGATTGTGGTCAAAGCCTTTCCCACGATGCTAGGAAACTGACCTGATTCCTTTGAGTGGTGGAGGAGGTACACTGAGATTTCAGAAGGGAGAGAGTGGAAGCACTCAATAGAATGTTTCCTTGAAATGGTATTCCAGGTTTCATCCTCACGGCTTCAGATGTGTAAAGAGCAGAAGTAACACAGATTACAGCCCAGTGGCTGTGCTGTCAGTGTGAGTACCTGGCTCCTGACCACAGTGTGTGACCACACTTCCAAGAGACATGGCCACATTTCATGTTCACTTGGCTTCCCTGTAGCCACAGCATAGAAGCTGCACATTCTTGTTCACTTTGCTTCCCTGTAGCTACATAGAGGCTGAGCATTCAACCGCATGCCTTGTTCATCTTTTTGGCTCTTTGTACATCAAGCCACATCAGCAGGGAAAATGAAGACCAAAACACCAGCACCCTCCATTTTCCAAATACACAGCAGCGGCTCGAGCTGTGGTTCACATTTTATTGCTGTTGGCAAAATCGTGTCCTCCCTGCAACATGGCCAGAAATTCTAGGTTGTATCAATTGCCTCCTCCGAAAGCACATGCCATTATACACATTAGACACAGAGGAAATAAAAACTGCTGATGTTCTGTTTTGCAAGGACAAATTAATTTGCCCCAGAAATGGCATGTGTGCCACCGATCTCATTAAAAGTACAGTGAGATCATCAAGAAATATTAATCCAAGCTATTGCCCACCACCTGCATCATGTCAGTGCACAAAGGCACAGGCTGCTTGTCAGTTTGCTGCTGCGGGCAAGGACAGGTATTAACGAAGAAAGTCACACTCAATTAGAAACCATCCCTGCGCTGGCATCTTCTCCACTAGATCAACTCCAACAATCACAGCACTTCGTTTTGCTTTGAACTTGAAAATAAGGAGAGTCAAGTCCTTTCTCAAAAGTGTAAAGGAAGAAGACCAGCCTGCTTGAAAAGTTGGGATACTGAAGCTCCAAGCTACTGAGCATGCTCACGAAACATGAGATGGAATAATTATAAATGTGTGCCTTGGAGATAATAATTCTCTGAGTACGAAGTGGTTGGATTTTCAAGGTGTTGATATGCCTCCCTCTGGTCTCCTGCGCAGGTCCCCTAAGTGCCTGTCCCTAGGTGACTGCCCTATGACCTCTGTGCATGGGTGTCAGGCATGGCAGGCCTTAGGCACTAATCCAAAGCCTAAGAATGTTCACCGACAATCACCACTGTGGCAGGTCCTTGTATTTCTTCTACACCATCCATTTAGCAAACTCTTAGTGAGCTATACATATGAGCCCAAATGCCATCCAAGACCCTGGGGATGTAGTAAGTGAGCAAAGAAAGAGAGATTATGTTTATAAGAATTTTATTGCTCAATACATGTCCCTGGATTTGCCTTCATAGACATGTTGCCGGGCTGGGAGTTGGCAAGCTCCATGTTCAATGAAAGAGCCTCTCTCTAGAACAATAAGGTGGAAGGCAATAGAGAAAGATACCCAACATTGACTCTTGGCCTCTGAGGCCATACACCTCACCTCACACACACATACATATATACACACACAGGAATATCTCTCTTTCTCTCTCTCTCCCTCCCTCCCTCTCTCTCCCCCCCCCCTCTCTCTCTCTCACACACACACACACACACACGGGAGGAAGGGGGGCAGAGGGAGAGAGAGAACAAGGAAAGTCCATGTCTCTACATCTGACAGTCCCAGTGAGAATCACCATGTGTCTCCTGCTGGGCCACCATATTCTGCACGTGGAGGGAATATGTCATTTCTCAAATCATGATGCCCAACAGCTCTATACATACACTGTCACTATAGTAAATTTTGCAGAGGAAAAACATTGTTGAAATGTGTTCATGGTGGAATTCATTTCAGATCCCATGGATGCATGAGCAGGGCTGGAAGTCCCTAGCCTGGGTCATCTAATTGGCCTGGGATGTGCTTCCAAAGACCTTCTGGAGGTTTCTTGGTGCCTCCAGCCGGTCCTCCTAGAATGGGGCTGTTGCATTGTTGATATAGATTGTGTGGCTTCACCTTGGTGCTGACTAATGCTTCCAAGCTTGGTCAACCAGGGGAACTCCAGGCCCCTTCTCTTGAAAGTATGAGTGTGAGTGGCAGATAGCCCACTAACAGGCATTACTCCTCAAGCAAGAGGTCTTGTGGCTAGAACTGCTTAGGGAGAGTAAAGGGACCAGAGTCTGCCTACTGAGCTGAGGTTTCCTGGAGCCCTTGTTTGTCCTCTAAAGTGGAGCGTGACTTCCAGATCATCCTTGGTTCCACACAATGACAAGAGGTTTCTTAGTGCTGGTCTTCCCTAGCCTTAGTGACTCCTCCGTACTCCTAGAGGTAGAGACTTCAGTGATACAACCTGGGGATTTTTTGTTTGTTTGTTTGGTTTTTTGTTTTTTGAGACAGGGTTTCTCTGTGTAGTTTTGGTGCCTGTCCTGGATCTCGCTCTGTAGACCAGGCTGGCCTCGAACTCACAGAGATCTGCCCACCTCTGCCTCCCAAGTGCTGGGATTAAAGGCATGTGCCACCTGGGATACTTCTAAGCAGCCACACCCACACCTTAACTAAAGAGAATTAGAGGCGATCATAAAAGCCATTCTTCAGATCCTGCCTCCTCCGCTGAACCACCTATGGGGAAGAGCCACTATGCTGACCTCTGTGAACCGGAAGGTCCTGGAAGCTCTTGGAGACCTTTTGTGAGTATTAACTATGTTGAGTTTGTTAAAGCACTGTCTGCGAAGGTTGAGAAAGTCTGTCTCAAAGGCACACATTCTGCAGAACAACTGGACCTCACAGGGAATGAAGACGCCCTCACGAGGACCACGGCAGGGGCTCGTGGGCACAGCAGACAGTGCCAATGGGCCTCCATTTTGGTTGATTTCCAAATGGCGAGCTAGGTCTTCTCAACAATGGCTGGACAGAGAGACATGGATGCCTATGGCTGAAGGAGACACATCGATGGCTGGAACAATGGAAAACATTTTATCTGGTTCATCTTAGAGGAAGTGTCCCCATGGGATGGGGAAAGGCTGGGCCAGAGCCCCTCTGAATATATCTGCACGTAAGTGATGCTTGAGCTGCAGTGAGGCCAGAACTAACCAGTGCTTTACACGTTGCTTCCAGTTTCCCTCTCCTGCTCATTTGCGTCCTCTGGCAAGCTCTTCACCTTGGTAGGACTTCAAATCTGAGAAAGCAATCGTGCCCAGTGTCACTATCATGAAACTCTACCGTCAGTCATCACATCCACTCTCAGCTCCATCCTCCCTGGCACCCTGGGGCCTTAACGTGAAGACCAGCAAAGGGAGCACTTCGTAGTCACAACCTATAGGTTGTTTTTTTTTTTCTCAGTATACCCATTTTAGGTTGTGTGGTATTAAACTTTTCTGCCAGTAAGTAGAAAAGACACTTTTTGTAAAAACTGAGAAACAACTCACAGGCGAGAACAGATATTTCAGAAATGACTCAGAATCATGTTTTGCTAGAAGAATGCTAATGAAATACAGAGCAAGTAGTCATGAAGCCGACAACACTCCCTCAGAGAGAAAATGACTTTTCTGAGAGGCTGGGACTTGAGCAAAACACTCACTGGTTATAACATAGTGGATGGGATTATGCCTGGTGAAACGTCACCTTCATGGAAGGGAGGCGATGAAGGGTGTCCTGCAATCTCATGAGAAAGTTCACCTCACTTGACCTTAAACCTCAAGGAAAAAGAGTCTCAAAAACAGCAGAGCCAGGTCCCCAGCGTGTCACCTCCACACCTCCCACCACCCTCCCAGGCAGGACCCATGTGAAGACAGTTTCACCACATCCTCCATGACCCTTGGAGAACAGAGCAACAGTATCTCACATCCACTTCTCCATGTAAAACCAAGCTAGCTCCTAAGCTTGCTCAGAGCCAGCAGGGAACTAGCCGGCTTTGGACTTGGAAACTGGTTTAGTTACAAACTATTGGAGAGTCCCATCAACCATGGAGGGCATTTCTGCAGACAGCTAAGGCCTGTCTGGGAAGCCATGGGCTGAGCCTCTCTGGATGTCAGATGCAGCTCACGTATCCATGGCTCTTTTTCTCCTTCAAATGAAGCTTGTTGACAGACACCCATCCCTCCACTGGCTGCTGGGTTTGACAGTGGTTGTTTCCAGTCCATCTTCCTCAGTCTTGTTCTTGTCTACAGCTATGAATAAGGACAACTCACATGGAAGCCACAAGGACTGAAACCTAGAAAGAGTGCTGGTGTCTTTACAAAACCACGGCCAGTCGTTCCAGATCTGGGGGACTCAACTCCTTCCAGAATCTAGAGACCTCAGCTGGGTGGCTCAACCTCAGCTCACACCTCTAACTTATTTTTATCTAAGTTAGTTATTATTTTAGATAAGCCCAACTCTGTAGAGCAGGCCGATCTTGAACTCAGCATTCTTCTGTCCCAGGCCCTCCAGCCCTGCCTGGCATCTAGCACCCCTAAGTGCTTTCAGAGAGGCTTCTGGAAGGACCAGAATAGGACTGAAAATCGGGCTTCAAGCAACATTAAGAATAATTTAAAACTTAAAGTAGCAAGGCTATGGATAAAGGAAAAATACAATCCTCATTAATTGGATTTAGTTTTCCATGAAATAATAACATCTAACATTCCAGAGGCAGAGGCAAGAGGATCATAAGGTCAAGGCTAGCCTAGGCTAGCCTAGGCTACACAAAGAGACTGTCTCGAAGAGGCAAGAGGGACAGAGACATAGAGAGAAAGAGGGAGAGAGGGAGGGAATAAGGGAGCAAGGGAGAGAGAATTTGGGTTACAACTAAGAAAAACAAGAGTTCTTATATTTTAGAGATGCATACTAAATTTTTATAAACAAAATCATGCAATACATAGCACTTGCTTTTTAAGATAATCCACGGAGTGGCAAGGGAGAGTTACAGATGAGACACAGTTACTGTAAGTGGATCACATGGCCCAGAGGTCCACACACGAGAGTTCACTATAATATTCTATCTGCTTATGTTTTGAGATGGTCTTTGATGAAAAGTTAAAATTAAATAGTACAAGAATGTCTTTCTTGAGAACGATGATCTAATTTGAAACTCAGTTTTCTTTAACGCTTAAGATTTGTTTGCATATATCTAAATTACGTGAGTTTTGTCTTGTAAAAAAGAAACCACAGCATTAAACACTAGCTTTCTCTCCCCTCTCCTCTTCCCCTCCCCTTTTCTCTCTTTCCCTCCATCATTGTACCCCAGAATTCTGAGCGAGGACCACACAGCACAGGCCTGGCACTCAACAGATGCATTCCTGAGACACTACAGCGTTCTTTTCATCCAAACAGCTCCTCCCTGTTCCCTGGCTGGTGAAATGGGTCTGAGATCACATTACCACATTAAACAGCCAGACCATGGCTTTTGTAAACACCATTTAAAAGTACAATTACAAAACTTGACTACTGACAAATCCTCAAATATTTTCAATTTCTTCAATAAGGAAAAACAAAATCCAGAATACTCCTGAGGGACAGACACAGAGAAGTCCCGGGTACATCTCTGTGTCCTCTTGCCGCATACCCCAGGCCTCTCTCTTCAAGGTTAGATCAAATGCGTCTGAACAGAGCAGATGCTCTGAGTGGGAGCAGATGCCAACTGAGTGAGCCACAGATGACTCCTGGTGGGACTTGCCCATCCCTCTGGATCCTCCCAGGGGCCACAAGCCCTCCTTCCCAACAAACAGACACAGTGCGAAAACATCCATTAACTGACTTCATAAAACCTAAAGCCAAAACATCCTTGAAAAATCAAACTCACAAAACAAAACAAAAAACTCGGCCATTTTCCAAGACGATACATACCACTTGACAAGGCTAGTCTTGGGTACCACACTCTCAAAGGCAGGCAGGACAGAAGGAATCTCAGCTAAGTCCATGTGACAGGAGAAGGTGGTTGGGTGCAAAATGAGGATGAAGATTTATAAGCCCTAGATATGGAAGAAAGAGTGGATTTTCAGTGGATGGCCGCTTAGCTGGGTCTTGCTCTCTGCACGGCTGGCTGCTCAGTGCCTGAGAATCTGGGGAATCCTCATCAGGGAAAGAATCCTATTCTGGATTCGGAGCAAATGTAATTAAAGTCAAGTATATTGTGAATTATTTCCAGGTCAGCCTTGAGACCTCAGGTATCTAACTGCTCTATGCCTCAGTTTCCCCATGTGTAAAACAAGGAGAGGGCCACAGAATCTACTTATGGGGCTGCTGTGGGGACTGATGACTAACACAGCGGAAGGGCTGACTATGCTGCGTCTGAGAGCCTTGGGGACACACCCTACAGCCACGTCCCCCAGAGTGTCTGCATCCAACCACCCCCCAGTGCCACTTGCCTGCTCCCCAGAGCAGTGACAATAGTATCCTCAAGTACTGGAGCATGGGAGCTGTCTCTCCTTTGTTCTGAGAGCTCTCCAGCTCTAGAGCCACTGTGCCCCCTCAGTACCCAGCATGTTGGGAACCTTCTGAGGTCAATGGTGGTAATCGGAAGTGGAATATGAACTTGGAAGGCAGATTGTCTTGACAAGACTCAAACTCCCTACCATTTCTCTTAGTGACTTTGCTCGGTGCCTCGCTTAGCATCCTGAATGTTCAGTTCCTGGATGAAGAAAACACTCCTTTGTTCTACGTAACTGAGACTTACTGTCCTCCATTTGCAGGAGGCTGAGCAAAAGCTGAGTCTGGGACCTGGTTCTAGAGTTCTCCCAGGAGCATCAAGAAGGGGTCCCTCAGGTTTTCTGTCAGCTGACCCACGTCTGACTGGCTCCAGGGTGTTTATACGCTCAGGAGATACTCATCATGTATCTGAAACATCAGAGATACACCTGGGCCAGCTCAGAGCAGAGAAGACTGAGGGCCACGCTGGCTCTGAGTGTGCCACCACCTGTGGGGCTCTGTTGACAGAGGACATCGCGAAAGCAATGTTGTCACAGAGAGGAAGCTGAAAGCAAATTCTCTTAAATCATGAGCTAAGGTTAAGATATTTCTCCTCTTGTGATATGCAGAGGTGAACCCTTGGTTTTTGTGGCATCCATTGCCAGGTAGGACAAGAGGGCTGCCCTCGGAGATCCAGTATGGGAGAGTGTAGCTACCCAGAGGTACACATCTGTGCATACGGCAAATCTGCATCTCTATCCACCCAGTCATGCACATACACATGGCAGAAATTAAAATGTAACAGAAACAAGGAAAGGACACTGGACATTGTGGCCCCAAAGTCCAAGATTTCCAGCCTAGTCATGCCCTGAGCAGCCGAGGGACCCGTATGAGCGATAAAATGGAGCCAGCGGTTTCCTTCTTTACATGAAGGAATTTTTCATGTAATTTGTAAAAGCATCTTCTACTAACTGGGGACAGCAGTGTTGATAACCATAAGCATTTATTGGGCACTAAGCGGCTGTCAACCACTGCCACTTGGTTTATTTGCATATCCCCTAATCATCTTTAACATAATTATGTGAAGTAAGACTATCACCATCTGTATATGATGGGATCACTTATATAAAAATCCCACAAATCTACCATTTAACTTTTGCTTACATAGAAAAATCCCCAGAGTTCTAAGAAAATGAAAAGTGGTGGTGAAGATATAAAATTTTGCTAAAGTTTGGATCTGGGATGAATGTTAAGGGTTGGACCCCATCTTGGAGCAACTGAAGCTAGTGGGACATTGAGAGGCAGGGCCAAGAGGGAGGCCCTCAAAGGACCCTGTGGGGTTCTAACCTTCTCCTCTCTCTTTTCTTCACCCTGATTGTGAGGTGAGCTAAGTTACTCCACCATGGTTTTTCTACTGTAAGGTGCTGCCTCCCCATAGTCCTAACAGCAAGGAAAACTCAAACTATAAGCCAGAACAAATGTTTCCTCTTTATAAACAGATGACCTCAGGTATCTGTTACAGTAACAGAAAGCCAATTAACACAAATTCCCATGTGAATTAAGCAACTAGGAAGCTTAACATACCATATAAAATAGCAGTAGAAAATATCAGTTCTCTGAGAACAAATCTAACAACAGGTGTTTAAGACCTCTAAAAGGAGCAGGGGGGTGAAGAGATGGCTCAATAATTATGATTACTCTTAACTCTCGCAGAGGACCTGGGTTTAGCTCCCACCAAATCATCTGTAAACTCCAGTTCCAGGGAATCTGATGCCCTCTTCTGGCCTCTATTGGTACTGCACACACATGGTGCACATGCATACATGCAGGGAAACAGCCATATACATACAAGTTAAAATATAAATCTTCAAAGGGAACAGTATAAAAATTATTAAGACATATTAAAGAAGGCCTTAGTAAGTGTGAGATGCAGTATAACCATGAATGATATGATTAAATATTGTAATTTTTTTTCCCCTATTACACATCTATACTTTTTTTTTTCCGGCACTGACCCTGCTTGCCTGCTACAAAAGTATTTACCCAGGGACCTACACATCCCAGCCCCACTTTTCAAAACAGAATATGAAAAAACTAATTCTAAATTTGTTCAACAGAGTTGAAGGGTCGAAGTAGCCAAGATGACAGCTGATTGAGCAGCAGCTTACCTTGTGCAGTATCTGGACATTCCGGTGCTGGAGCGGAGAATCTGGCAGTGTTGGTGCACAGACAGAACAAAACCTGACCACAGCATGTGATGAGGTCTCAGGAAAAGACCCACACATATAAAAACATTAGTGCAAGGAAGAATAAAGGAGGTGAGTGATGGAAGAAATGGTTGATTACTAAACAGAGCTGGACAAAGCTGTTATTCCTGTGAGGAAAAGGGGAGCTTGGGAATCTCCCTCAAACTGTTTCTGATGAACAAACCTGAAATGAATGAAAGGATTGAAGTTTTCCCAACACTTGGGATTTCATAATAATTAATACCTTTATATACAGAATACACAAATACTTTCTTAACTGAGCACATAAATAATGATAAAAAGATATGATTAGCTACATCAAAATCAAGAATTCTGTTTCACCAAGAGATGCTTCTACAAAATGAAAATATTCCCTAGGCATAGTGGTGCACCATGTAAGCCCAACACTCTAGACACTGAGGCAGGAGGTTTGTGAGTGGAGGTCATCCTTGGCAACATAAGAAGATCTTGACTCCAGAAAGTCAACACAAGAATCTTTTTTTCCGATTTACTTTATGTATGTGGCAATTTTGCCTGCCTGTATGTATGTAGTACACATGTAAAAATGCACTGTCTACACACAGTGTCCCAGGAGGCCAGGAGAGGGTGTTAGGTCTCCCGGAACTGGAGTTACAGATGGTTGTGAGCTGCCGTGTAAGCACTAGGACTCAAACCTGGGTCCTCCACAAGAACAAGTCCTCTTCAACAACGAGCCATCTCTCCAGTCCCACAACACAAAAACTTTAAGTGAAAAGACAAGGTGGAAATTGAAACAAATCATTCATAATGTCAACCACAGAGGCCTAGTATCTCGACTGTACAGAGCTGCTCGAATCAGTTCTAACAAAACAAACAGCCCAGCATAATGGGTGAAAACCGCCAACAGGTATTTCTCAGAAGAGGAAACTAACTTGTTCAATAGATTCATGAGGGGTCGTGATCATGATATAAGTGAGGACCTCAGCTGGTAACCTAATGGTAGCATGAGGACCCGAGTTCAAATCCCCAGGACCCACACTAAAAAACTGAACATGGTCGTGCAAACCTATAATCCCAGGACTAGAAAGCTGGGGAGAGAAGGATCCCTGAGGCTTGCTGCCCGTCAGTCTAGCTGAACCAGTGAGCTGCAAAGCTCAACGAAAGGTTCCGTCTCAAAAAATGATGTCAAGAGCCGGGCGTTGGTGGTGCACACCTTTAATCCCAGCACTGGGGAGGCAGAGGCAGGCGGATCTCTGTGAGTTTGAGGCCAGCCTGGTCTACAGAGTGAGATCCAGGACAGGCTCCAAAGCTACACAGAGAAACCCTGTCTCAAAAAAACAAAACAAAACAAAAAAACAAACAAACAAACAAACAAAAGATGTGAGAAGGGACAATGTGTGAGAGCATCACAATGCAGGCAGCAGCCACTGCTCTGAGGGAATCTTGAGAAAGGAGGTACCACACTTTCTGGCTAGAACACCGTTGTAAGAATCCTGCTGGCACATTGCATCTGGCCATGTATAGATGTGGACTTTCTCCCAGGTATAGGCTTCGAAAGATCACATCAGAGCACTCTGAACAAACGGACCACAGTGACACGGGGTATCATGGATGCCTCTCGCAGCATAACATTAAATGAGGAAAAGGAAGTCCCCAAAAGTTTCATGTGGCATGCCACTTTTACAAAGGATTAAAAATCTAATTAGCGGTTGTCTCATAGACTGATGGTAGAAAGTGTAACAACCAAGGATTGAGATTAGTATGACTCTTAAATTCAGCGAACTGGGGATGAGGTGGGAAGCCTTTCCTCCTCTGAGGTAAACACTCCTTGTCATCTGCATGTTTCAGGAAGGGAACTAGAGCCCCATCTGGTTAAGCAACTTGCCTCAGGATGCTCCACTAGCAATAGGAGAGGCAGAAGCTGAGCAGGGGCCTTGGTCACACCCGTGTACCAGCTGGCAACCTTGAAGCCATGTGTCTAGAGTGACTTGTTACCTTGAAGACCCCATGGTGTCTGTCCTTAATGAGAAGTCTGCTTTGGAACTGGATCATTTATTCCCACATTGACCGCAGGCTGCTCACTTGATGTTGTAACCTAGAGGGTCCTAGACCACTGGTGGGCTGGTGTCTCCTCTGCCCCAATGTGTATGCACAGCCCAAAGCCTTGTCTGCTCCCCCTCAGATCATTTTCATATTCTTTTTGAGTAGTTTCATTTTCTAGACGGGTTAGTTCAGAACTCATTCACAGGGAACCTATGAAAGAAATTGGCTCAGCATTGACTAAGCAGATGAGTAAGACATGACTTTAATAGCACCACGTAGGAGGTTTCTTCATAAATGAATGTGGAGGGGAGGAGGCAGTGCTCCGAGCTGCCCACAGACAAGAGCTAAACTTGTCACAGTCTGCTAACCAATCTAGAGCCACTCTTCAGTTTCCAGACTGGAGCTGTGTTTTGTAACATCTCCAACAATAGATAGATAGATAGATAGATAGATAGATAGATAGATAGATAGATAGATAGATAGATGGATGGATGGATGGATGGATGGATGGATGGATGGATGGATGGATAGATAGATAGATAGATAGATAGATAGATAGATAGATAGATAGATAGATAGATAGATAGATGGATGGATAGATGATGGATGAATGGATGGATGGATGGATAGATGTATGTATGTATGTATGTATGTATGTATGTATGTATGTATGTATGTATGTAAGGATGGATGGATGGATGGATGGATAGATGTATGTATGTATGTATGTATGTATGTATGTATGTATGTATGTAAGGATGGATGGATGGATGGATGGATGGATGGATGGATGGATGGATGGATGGATGGATGAATAATGTTAATGAATAACACCCCCTTGCTGGAGTCTTTAAAACGATTACCAAGGAACCTGGGGAGATGGCTCAGTCACTAAAATTCCTGCCACATAAGCTTGGGGACCTGAGTTCAGATCCCCAGCAACCACATAAAAACCAGGTGTGATGGTGTAGAGCTGTAACCCCAGTCCTGGGAAGAGCACCGATAAGTGGATTTCCAGAGCCCTCCAACCTCCAATTGACCAGTTTAGTCAGCCAGTATGCTCCTGGTTCAGTGGGAAACATACTCTCAAAACCATGGTGGAGAGTGAGGGACGCCAGATGTGAATCTCTGACCTTCGCATGCATGTGCTCACACGTGTAAGTGTAGCCCCGGGTCAAATACATACACTATTTTTTTTTAATGGCCAAGGGCCTGTAAGTAGAAATTTGCAGACTACATAAACAGACAGCCAGTTCTACTCTGTGTTGAAGTATTGATGTGACAGAAACACCCATCTCAGAGCCGAGGCAGCTAGAAGGTTAAAGATGAGTCACAATTCCTTTGCATCGCTCTGAGAAGCTTAATTCTACACACAAACCACTTTCAGAGAACGGGGCCATGAGAGGCATTTGCATCCTCTGGAGTGGAGAAGTGCTAAGTCCCCAGCTTGCACATTCAATCTTGAACATGTCACCAAGGCAGCACCATGTCTAGAGGACAGCTTCCAGCAGAGCTGTAAATGGAGCATCAGGTGTGACAACATATGGTATCCCGGGCAGAGAGTGATGTATGCTGGACTTGAGCTAACTTCCTGCCCCATCCTCATCTGGGTGGAATTGTGTGCAAGGTACTCATTGCATTCTAGTATCTCACTGTGTGCTGGGTAGTTCTGAGACATCCTTAGTCTATTTCCTACAATGCGGCACCCGTGAGCCTCTGGTATGATAGGGAAGAGTCTAGAGTCCACTGGTCCCTCTCTGGGTTATCCCCGCCACCCATGTGCCTACTGTCAATCTCTCTCAGTAGAAGACTGACCCTCTTGGCCAACTTACATTGTAATAACCTTAATACCCACTTTGTCTTTGGGCTTCTCAGACACAGGGACACAGAGCCCCCCACAAATGCTCCATCTCTCAACCCCCACAGATGGCCATTTCCCAGTCAGTAGACCTCTACGAGGGTGGTCTTGAGACGCCCTGGGCAATTTGAGCTCCATAGGGTAAAACTAACCTCCTCTTAGGAGCTTCTTAGAGCAACATGGGAAGCTACCACCCCCAATCCCGCCTTTCCTCTTCAGCCCTGGCTGTTCTCCATGTTCATTCAACAGATGCAGCTGTGAGCAGGGGCATAGACTTGTTCACCCCTCTGTTCAGGGAGCTGACGCAGTCCACCTTCTTCTCTGACATCACTGTCCTATACGGTTTACCAGTCTCCCCTGCCAAGAATAGCCCAACCTGGGATCTTTTCCTCTAAGGTGGTAGGTGGGACATTCTAGCCAAGAACTGGCTCCTAAAACCTAAAGAGGGGCAAGAGTGATTTTATCTGTTATTGGTGGATCTTCAGGGATATTTTATCTGTTATTGGTGGATCTTCAGGGATATTTTATCTGTTATTGGTGGATCTTCAGGGATATTTTATCTGTTATTGGTGGATCTTCAAGGATTTTTTTTTTTTTTTGGTTTTTTCGAGACAGGGTTTCTCTGTGTAGCTTTGCGCCTTTCCTGGAGCTCACTTGGTAGCCCAGGCTGGCCTCGAACTCACAGAGATCCTCCTGGCTCTGCCTCCCGAGTGCTGGGATTAAAGGCGTACGCCACCACCGCCCGGCAAGGATATTTTTTTTTCCTCTTCTCAGCAGGCTCTTTCCTCGTGGCTTTCCATCTTCTCAGCTAACCTTCATCTGGAGTTACCAGTTCTGGGTGTCATCTTTGTCTTGCTGTAGAACACCTCATTTTGTCTTGATGACCACAACGCAGAAGTTAAAATGACCTCACTGTACCCAAAGCATACAAATCTGGAAACGCACAAACACCATGGATCCCAGCAGCTGGATGAGGCCACTGACATTTGTTCAGCTGCTCGCTCCCTAGCATGGGAAATGATTCATGCTTCCACCTCATCCTCTTGCACAGCTTTGGAATGCTGCAATTTCGGTTGTTTTACAACTTAGAAACTGCTGCACTGTTTTAAAAGTTTCTGATCCGAATTCTTCAAAGTCATGTCAAACCCACGGTTGTTAGTGGGGAGCGTACTCCTTCCTGTCATTGCAAAGATTCTACCTCCCCCAGTGACAAGGGCCCTCCTGTGGTCCTCTTGGCCCACCCCGAAGGGTGTCCCCTGTGGCCAGGCCTCTGTATGTCTGCAAACTGAGCGTGGTGTGCTTGGTCATCCATACTGGGTCTACCCCATCTCCATTTGTCCCCTGCCAACATACCCGGTACATTGCTTGTGTGGATCCTTCAGGCACCAGCCGGATCTAAGTGTGAATGCCACAGTTAGTGCAAAGACCTCCCTCCTCCACCCTGGGCAGTAATATAGTGCCCAAGGTGGTCCCAGCAACCTCCTGGGACTTCATCTTCTACAGGTGTGGCAGGGACCCTGCCTGGATCACCAGTGCCTTGCACTCCCTCACAGCTCTCCTATAACATGTTCAAATCCTGGATGTTTCTTGCTTCCCCTAAAACGCACTGCAGCCGTTGAGAAAGGCCACCTGTTTCTCTACATTTAATCCTCAACTTGTTTTGCAAACCACTATGAACCATGGGAAACTCTGGAGTGCAAAAGGCATCTGCCATTTGGGAGGTAGTTCTCTATGCCTGACCAAACCAGACTGCCAGGCGCAGAGCCTAGCTGAGTAAATGGGCACCAGAGAGCAGCCGTAGGGTGCCATGTCTTGTGTGAGCCACAGGTGCAAGTTCTGGGCATCTGCTGATTCTCCAGCTGACACTTGCCATAGCTCTAGGCTGACAGCTGGAAGGATTGCCAAAGGGGGTTAGAACTGCAGGAGCCTGGGGTCAGGTGGAGGTGGGGATGCTGAGAAGGAGGCGGGGCAAGGGAGCCTAAGTGGGAGGGAGGAGGGAGGAGGCAGGAGTACAGGGCAGAGGGCAAGACTGAGGCTGGGGGGGGGGGGGGTCTCTGAAGAACGCACTTGAGAGCTCCGGCTAGCAGGTGTCCAGGAAATAGCTGACAGCGAGAGGCCAGGAGGGCAGGGTCACTCCACAGTTGAAGGGATTTATGTGACTCTGGTGAGCCCTTGGCTAGGTATGGGTCTGGGCAGCGCAATCTATCACAGTCATCCAAGCCTGGAGATGGGGGCAGGAAAGGCAAAGCTCCACGCCAGTGTTCCCTTTCCCGCTGGCCACTGGAGCTTTAACCCCCGATAGCCTAAGCTTTTCTATGCTATCATCGTTTCAACGGACTGGTCCTCACCCAAGTGTCAGCATCATTTGAGTGGTATACAAACACACACCACTTCGCTGCCGACCCCCTCATCCCCAACCCCGGAACTCGCAGACACTCCCCTCTTCTATACGATCACATTTACTACTCTAAAAAGATCTTTCAAGGCCAATGAGTGAGTGAAAAGAAACATTGTAAGTTGGTGCCTCCTATGGTTTGAATGAAATGTCCTCCAAAGTTCCTGTGTTTGGAAACCTGGTTCTCAGTGGGTGGTACAGCTTTGGGGGTGGTTTATGGAACTCTTAGGGGATGGGTCCTAGTTGAAGGAATTGGGGTATATCTAGGTTATAGTCTGGTACCTGGCTTCTGGCTGGGGACTCTCTGCTCCTTCATTCACAGAAATTCGACAAGGACTCTTGTTGCAAACTCCTACCACCACAGTGAACAAAGCCCAGGCCACCATGCCTTTTCCCACCGTGAGGGACTATTTCTCAAACTGGGAACCCAACAAATCCTTCTTCCTCTTGTAATTGGCTTTGTATCAGGTATTCCGTCATAGCAACGTGCAGCAGATACAATGTATCTTTTAAAAGCCATGACACTGAACTTCAGAGTCGCCAGGCCCAGGCAATGGCTCATGGGTAAAGGTGTGGGCCAGCATAACAACTGGAGTCACAACCCCCAAAACCTACGTGGCTAAAGGAGAGAAGAAACTCTCAAAAGTGTCCTCTGACCTCCCCACACGTGCCCCCACCACCTCACTAACATGCAAAATAAATCAATAGAAATTTAAAAATGAAAATACCTTTGCAAACCATCCAATCACAGAGGCTGTGGGGAACACTGCAGCCCAAAGACATGCCTAGACAATGCCCACTTCTTGCCTGGGAAGGTTTCCCAAGCAGAACCAAAGAAGATACTTGTGGAGCCAGGAGCATAGGAGTCTGTCCAGGGAGAGGGAAACCTAACACCCAGTCTCTCTCTGGGCTGATTGGTACCCACAGAGATGACCTGTGAAGTGTAGGTGCCAAGGAAATTCCCCCGAACCTACACAAGACCCATAATTCTAAAATAGAGAGAAGACAGCACAGCATCAGAGCAAAGGCATTCACAGTGCGCCGGTCATCCTGGGAAAGTGGGTACCTGGAAACAGTGAGATGCACAGGCTTCTGTGCCTTCTCTGCTGGGGAGAGGGAAGGGTGGGTTACAAATAATCTAGATGAAAAATAATTATTAAGAGAGATGAATGGGTCTGGGGACAGGCAAATGAACTTTGGGACAAAGTTCGTTTGGTGTCAACTTGAACATTCTCTCTGCGATAAGCACCCTTTCCCCCCATTGTTGAACTATGTGGGCCAAGGAACATACATCCACTCCTGTCTTCTGGAGGGCCTGGCCTTCAGGTAAAGGGGGAGTGTCAGAGAAAGGCTTGCTGTTGTTTGGTGAAGAAGGTTAGGAAGGCCTTGGTTCTGAGACTATCTTTTTCAGTCTGAAGTGCTCAGCATACCAGAGGGCTGTCCTTTGGAGAGCTATTTTCTCAGCCCGAACAATGGCTCTCCAAAGGGCATTAGGTGGCTCATGGTGGCTGCCTCACAGACTTGGACACTGTCAGGCCATGATTTCAGTTCCTCTCACAGCCACAGGGGACTCAGTAGCCATGTAGTTGGGTGGGATGTCAAAGGCCCAGCAAGTAGTCTCGGAGCATCTTCCCCAGCAGCCAAATGGAGACAGAAGTGAGGGAACAGAGAAGGGACGATTTGGTCAGGGACAATGGGGTAAGACATTGCCCCAGGCTGACTTAAAGAGTGAGTTTGGTCACTTTCAGAACTGAACATGAGCCCACAGGGCACACTCCTGATTGTACCTGAGTCATTTGTACCTGGGGATCGGGACAGAAGAAAGATACAAGGGAACACGGTGTGCCCCTCTGCTGTGGGACTGGATGTCTGTGGCCATGACCCAAAACTTTCACAGTCAAGGGAAAACAGCAGTTGAGGGCAGGCAAGGCACCTGCAGAAGGCGGTGGAGATGAGCACACAACGGTCTTCACAGCCACCCATCACAAGGAATCCCAAAGCCTTCCAGCGTCTATTTCTTCCAAATGGGTAGATGCACCCCATCATGTTTGTTTGGAGAGTCCACGTTCCTTGAAGACATAGTTTTAGTCATAAGAAAGACACAAGGCATTGGATATTGTGGGCGTTGTGACATCAGCAGCCTTTCAAGGTCAAAAAACAATGATCTGGCATTGGCTGGGAAATCCAGAGCAAAGCTTGGCTCTGCCCCTGACTCTGCTGCCAGTACAGTTCTGAGCTCTGAGCTTCATTTTTCTTATCTAAAATAAAAGAGCCACTGAGCTCCATGGGTTCTAATCTGTCCCTAGCAGAAATATTTGGTAGAATCTGTGTGTAGCCCCAGCAGTACTGACGTCTGACATTTTTTAGTTAGGCCTTAGTCTGTGAGCTTTGTGTGTCTTAGTACAAGTAGACAGCTTGGAGAAAGCCCATCCTCCACACTTTGGAGGAGAAGATAAGAATTAATATTATTCCCATTTTCAGATTTTATATATATATATAAAACATATGTTTATAATATATATGTTTACAATAACACACAGGATTGTAGGGGGGGTGGTGAGTTGGGGGGGGTGTATTAGGGATGTATCAAGTCAGCTTACATGAAAGTAGCAACAGCAGAATCACACCTGAGGGGCTGAGAATACAGCAGTCGCTCAGTCTTCTGGCTGGGTTCCTCAGTGGTCAGCATAATCCCTCAGTAGCTGTCTCCCACCGGAGAGGCCAACACTTGGTAGTCCACAAGGCTTGTGTACCTCAGCTGTCCCAGCCTGGTGCTGAAAGCCTGGTAGTTTCCTGGAAAGCCACTTGTCCTTAGTCATCAATAGAAGCCTGCAAATGCCGGTTTCTCCGCAGTGAGGAAGAAGGCCAAGTGAGTAAAGGTGAGTCCATTGAAGAGGGTCTTCCCTAATCCATTCACACAATCAGGACATTTCTGAAGTGGAGGCTCCCTACTCGGGTGATGCTAGTTTGTGGGGAGCTGACATTAAAACCAACTGTAGTAGGTAGCCTGGGAATATCCTCCAACCTGAAGAACAATGTTATGCCTTGGTACTACTGTTTCACGGAGGCCTTAGGACTCTATGGGACCTGCATGTGGAAAGGCCTTGGGGACTGCAGAGTGGTACACCCTCCAGCTGCTGTCCCTGCCACGATGGACTACACCCTCAAACTGTGAGCCAGAACAAACTCTTCCTTTCTTCAGTTACTACTGTTAGGTATTTTGTTAATAACGAGAAACTGGTGTATCTGTGTGCCTGGCAGATTATATAACTTGATGACGGCTGTGGCTTAAACTGACTTTGCAATTGTCTGAAGGCTTTAGACAGACCGGCAAGCCACCAGTGACAGTTTCAGGCCCTCTGTACCTGGGTGTCTGCTGAGGAGGGAGAGAGAGGATGTGGCTTTACCCAGGAGATGCCACACCCAGTACTGAAGTCACATAGCACCATGAGGCTCAGAGTTCCAGGGCTCCCAACAGGAAGTCGGCCTGAGAGAGTCTGGGAAAACATGTGTGCCGTTGATCCCATGTATACTTCAGGAAAGGAAGGGCGCGGGCCGAGCAGAGCCCTTTGGGAATTTCAGAGATGTTCCAGCAGCAGGCCACAGAAGAATCTGAGTGTGGGAATGTGCTAAAAGGACCACAGCCAAGGGAATGACAGAGAGGGGGTGGGGAGCAATTGAACCTACTAGAAAGACCTAGAAAAAGGCAGTAACTAAAAAGAGCCCCCAGAGGTGACCTTGGATTGCCAGCCTTGAACAAAGGGCTTACTTGTAATTCCTGAAGGCTAAAAGTACCAGGTTTGGGCAGGAAGATGTGGAAAGAAAGAAATGAAAACTCTCACTCCTCATCCTCATGAGTCTAAATGTTCTTGAACATACATACACACACACACACACACACACGCACACACATGCACACACATGCACACACATACACATGTGCACCTGTGAATCAGGAGCTCCAAGCACTTGAGCATGTGGCCCAGGGCCTCCTATTCCCCAAACTTCTCATCTGTTCATGGATGTTTTTCTCTCTCCTGGCAGCCCAGATCATATAAGCTATGGGGTCTCAGGCAATAACAGTCAGAAGATTGACAACAAGACTTACAGAAGCTTCAGGGGTTGGGAAGAAGCAGAGCGGACTAGCCACCTTCACCTGCCCACGGGCTTCTGAGAGACCCTGACATGGGGGGAGACCCTGACACGGCAGGAGGGAAGCTGTTCCCACTAAGAATCTGCAAGTCTCACACTTTCACAACCAACAAAGAGATGTCAGTTAGAGCCGGGACAAGCCAACTCGTAGCCCTGAGATGCAGGTGGGTTGCCAAGCAAAACACAGGCTGCTGAGTTACATTTGAATTTCAGAAAGTACACGGTGCTGAGTGAGGACAAAATCTGCATAATTAATAACCAAAAAATTAATGTGAGGCTAATTAGGACTGTAATCTGGGAAAGCAGATTTAAGAAATCTTTCCACTCACTCTTCCACACTGTTCCCTGACCCTTAGAGAAGGAGGGTTGGTGTACACATTCCATCTGCGGCTGAGTCCTCACAGTTGCTTATTCCTGGCACTTTGAACACCCATAGCCTCTGCATTAACCACCACCTAGAAAAACACCACCAGGAGCTTCTCCCCCTTGGGCTCATGACATCTTTAGCCTTGGGTTTTGGTAATGCTTAAAGTACCAGGTTCGACTTCCCTCTTGTGGAGTGGGCCTTAAATCCAGTCAAGAGAGAATCTGTTACCCAATAAACAGTCTTGCCTCTATCACACCAGTAGACATGTACTGCCTGCCAGGTCAATATTATGGCATTCAGGGTCCAGTGCTGAATAAGAACACTGATGTCTTTTCTCCCCCAGCAACCTGCACAGCACCTTCCAGAACTATGAGACTAACCAGCAGGGAACATTTCCCAGTCAACTCAAGATTGGTTTCTGTATGTCCTAGAACCCAAATAAGGAGTGTCTTCGGCAACTGGGTCTTGCCATCTGGTTACAGCGAGCAATCAAGAGCAATGGCAACAGCCTATTTTGTTTTGGATACCTCAGGGGCCTCCCTGACCAATAATAATCCATGGGGAGGTCTCATGCCTGGTGCTCAGATTTCCCTTTAAGAACCTGTGTCTGTTTGGAGCAAAACTGTTCACTCACGTGCACTACCTCTGTTCAAACCCCTTTTCAAAGAAATGTGTTTTTAATTACTTTACAAACTGGTTGGGTCCCATAAGACTTCTTCATACATCCTTAGTTTAGATTAACTCACCCTCTACCCCTCCTTTTCCCTAACCCCTGGTCTCATCCCCTAACAATTTCATTGATCTTTTCAAGGATCTAGTGTTGTAGAATATTATTTTAAGGTGTGTTACTTTTGTTTATGTTGTTTAACTCTCTGAAGCCTGATGGTCTAATAAAGAACTGAACGGCCAATAGTGAGGCAGGAGAAAGGATAAGCTGGGCTAGCAGGCAGAGAGAATATATGGAGGAAGAAGTAGCCAGAGAAGGAGGAGGACTCCAGGGGCCAGCCACCCAGCTATACAGCAAGCCACGGAATAAGAATTAGATTTATAGAAGTAAGAGAATGGGAAAAGCCCTGAGGCAAAAGACAGGCTAAGTTAACAAAAGCTGGCTAGCGACAAGCCAAGCTAAGGCTGAGCATTTATAATTAAGAATAAACCTCCATGTGTGATTTGTTTGGGAGCTGGGTGGCAGGCCCCCAAAGAGACAAAGAGTAAGAAAACAGACAACAACAACCTAGCTTTTGTTTTGTTGATTTTTCTCTCTTTTCCCCTGTTTTGGTTTTTGGTTTTTGGTTTTTTGAAACAGGGATTCTCTGTATAGCCCTGGCTGTCCTGGAACTTGCTCTATAAATTAGGCTGGCCTTGAGCTCACAGAGATCCACCTGCCTCTGCCTCCTGAGAACTGGGATTAAAAGCACAGGCCACCACCACCACCCTCCACCCCCAGCCATTCCCTGTTTTCGATTTCACTATCCTCTACTCTCTTTTCCCTTCTTTCCACTCACTTAAGGTTTATCCTGTCATTCTTTTTCTGCTGAGTCCAGGATCTGGGGTTATTCATTTGAAATCTCCCCTCTCTTCTAACACATATTTAGTTCTGCAAAGTTCCTTCTCGGAGTTCTACGCGTCCCATCCTCCCCATTCTAATATCTGTGTCTTTTTACTTTCATTTAGAAGCAGTTTTTCTTTTTCAATTTCCCTTGACACTGACTCTTTGACCAGTGAATTACCAGTTCTTCTGAGAGTTTGCTCATTCGCCTCTGTTATTGATTTCTACTTTATTTATTGGGGTCCAGGAGCACACCTGGAAGCTGTCCATCTTTTCTGATCTGTTGACATTTGTTTTGTGAGTCAGATTGTGCCTTGTCACGATGGCTATCTTAGGAGTCCCTGGGGGAAAATGTATATTCCGCTGTCATTGAATGGATATGCCAGAGAAAAAAAAAAGGATTCCTGCCCTGGATGCTACTTAGAATGGCTTTCAATTTAAAAATCAAATGAATCTTATTTTCTGAATTATCTGTTTCATGTTTTTGAACCACAGTTGAGCACAGCTGAAGCCATGCCTGAAGCAGGGCCTTCAGTGTGGAGAGTTTCCATACAGCCTCCCACCCTATGGCCCTCTTTTATTAATGTCTTGAATTAATGCAGTCCACTGTCAAGGTTTACATTTTATTTAGATTTCCTGAGTCTTACACAGCGATCTCACTACAGCCCACCACATTTCATTTACTCATCACCCTCCTTAGGCTTCTCTTGGTCGTGATATTGTCTCAAACTTTCCTTGATTTTTATAGACTCGGTTTTCATAGACTATTTTTGAGGCAGCCTTGCCAGGATGCCTCTTTATTAAAATGTATCTGAGTCTTTTATCATGATCTAACGAGGTGGTCGGTATTGGAATGGACACAGATAAGCCAGATCGTGTTTCACCATGTGGTTTCATCAGATGGAGTCAAGGATACTCACTGTGATCATGATGTATCACAGTTGGTCTTGACCTTAGTAACCAGGCTAAGGCAGGCGTTGCTCCGGATTCTCTGCTGTCTCACTTTGCTCTTTATACTATTTGGAAGAAGTTACCAGGTTCAGTGAGACCTTGTCTCAGAAAATAAGGTGGGGAGGGACAGAGGAAGACACCCAAAGCTGACCTCTGGTCTCCATAACCACATGCACAGGCCAGTGCTGTGTCTCTGAGGTGGGCCCCTCCTCCATCGGCTGGTCCATCCTCCATCAGCCCTCCTCCATCAGCAGAGTGTTTGTCTTGGGAGGTCAGTATCATCTCCTGTGGTTGGTGCCTTTGTGCAAACAGCGTTGGTTTCCTGCCTGGAGAACTTTCTCCAGCAAAGTTTCTTCCGCTGGCACACCCTGAGCCTGCAGGGCCCAGCAACACCAGTGTCTCCAGGACGAATGCAGCATCCTCAGCAGCTCCAGCTGCTGCCAGACTTGGCTTGTGCCAATTTGGATTCTTTTATTTGAAACAAGAGAACTGTATTTATATGAGGAATTTTTCAGCTCTCCTTTTAGATCTTTAATGCTTTTTTTGAGGGTTTTTGTTTTGTTTTTGTTTTGTTTCGTTTTTGTTTTTGTTTTGTTTTTGTTTTAATATCCCCGACAGTCACCTGAAGGAAATCAACTTTCCCACAGTGTTTGTTCTTAATATTTTTTTAACCTTATGTATTTATTGGCTAGGTTTTCAAAATCTCTGTCCCTGGTTAAAATTTTAGTTCTGTCAAGCCAGGACCCTCGACCATTTTTCCTTTGGCCATGAGCCCATAACAATGCTCCAAGAAATGAACACCGTGTAAACACTGTTCAGATGAATCATGTCTAATCCAGTTGAGTGGGTTTCAAGGGGAATTCAAGCTATGAAAAGGTGGGTCTTTAGGCTTCAGGGGTTGTCAATGAGAAGCACAGTTGTTGGGTTACAGGCTCAGCAAGCACAACTCTGGGTTGCCATCTAAGCCAAACAGCCTGCTAGTGCTGGGCTCCACAACGGAAGTACTCTGCAGTTCCCATAGATTTCCAGTGAGAGTGTAAGAGCAATCCTAAGACCAGGAGGTGCCTGCCGGAGGCTGTGGAAAGCATTGGGAATCTGCTCTTGCCTTCAGGGCACTTAAATACAGGACTTGAGCTGGGGGTTGCAAAGGGGAACCGAGCCTGGGAGCCCTGGGAACACAGCACAGAGCTACTGTGAGAGAGACCAAGTCATGCATGGGGTATTGGGAGGATGGCTGGAAGGCTCTAGTCATGGACCAGCATCCAGGTGGCCAGCCTTGGAGGCAAGGCAGGAACCCCAGCAAAGTTCAGAGCAGGGTCAAAGAGAGCAGACCTCCAGCCAAGACACGGCTGACAGGAAACTGGTGTACAAGTCCAAGGCAACTGCTGGCTCTGGCTGGTGTCCCTAGTGGGGGGTTGGTGGCAGTAGTGGCATTACTGCTGTGAAGAAGGGTGATTGACACTTTCTGAACACTTTTTTTGCCAGTCTCCATGGTGACTGCTCACAGCTGCTCTCTCTCATCACCACGATGTACGGAAGGGCTTGGAGACTGTTACTCAACTCATCTGCTTTTTTGCAAAATAGAGGCTTCAGCAGGGTAAGTGACATTTCCAAGATGATGCAGCTGCATGTGGTGGGGGTGGGGCAGCCCTCCCCCTCCCCCACTTCCCCCGGAGATGTGTCAAGCAGTGGACCATGCAGCAAGCATGCAGTCTAACAGGGTTCCCACGGGGACTCCCACATCAGCTCCTCTCTTCCCTCCCAACGTCAGCCTGTCCTGTCCTGTCCTGGCCTGGCCTGGCCTGGCCTGGCCTGGCCTGTCCTTGCCGTGACTGGGACGGTTTCAAATGAGGACAGCACAGGTCACAGAAAGGCTGAGGAGAGCACAGGATTGAGGAGGAGCCGTCCTGCGCCCTGGGCACATGCAACAAAAAAGTCCCAGTTTGGTTTTATCAAATTGTGAAGAGAAAAGAATTGGTTTGTGGGCTTGCTTGGCTTATTCGTTTGTTTGTTTATTATTTTTAGTTTTATGCTTTGGGGCTGTTTTTCAAGATGGGGTCTCAGTGTAGAGCTCTGGCTGTCCTAGAACTCGATCTGTAGACCAGGCTGGCCTCCAACTCACAGAGATCCGCCTGCCTCTGCCTCCTGAGTGCTGGGATTAAAGGTGTGTGACACTATACCTGTCTTGGCTTTATTTATTTAAAAAAAATTTTTTTTGAGCTGGGAATAGTGGCACACGTCTTTAGTCCTGGCAGAGGCAGGCAGATCTCTGTGAGTTCCAGGACAGCCTGTTACATAAGGAGTTCCAGGATAGCCAGAGCTACATAGAGAGGCCTTGTCTTGAAAGAGAGGAAGGAAGGAAGGAAGGAAGGAAGGAAGGAAGGAAGGAAGGAAGGAAGGAAGGAAGGAAGGAAGGAAGGAAGGAAGGAAGGAAGGAAGGA
>CABHPR010135112.1:0-12276 GCA_902168415.1 Peromyscus melanophrys
CCTTGGCTGCCCCTCTTCAGTTTCATCATGCAGTGGTGTGGTAGTTCTCTAAATATCTCTGTCTGTGTCTGAGTATTTTTCTTATTTTCATTTATAAGTCTTTCTAAGGCTTATATCTTATCAATCTACTTTCTATATTTGACACAATTATCAAACCACTTTTCATATTTGGCACAAAAAAACCACTACCACTATAAGGATAAAATATGAATTACCAGGTTGATAGTAATTATAATTGGTATTATGCCAATCTCAGTTAAGTTAGTTATCTTTTCATTTTCTGTTTTTATTTTCGAGCCACCCAAAGTAGAACTATACAGGATCCAGAGCCCTGTATTATGATATTTCCCATCCTTAATGTAGGAAAGATTCCTTTTAATATTACTTAACTCTCTCCTTAAGGACTTCCCAGGTGTCTTACCAAATTTGATGACTTCTAAGTTTGTCCACAGCTGGTGTGATTTCTCTGTCCTTGTGGTCATGCCACATGTTGGAGAGCCAAATGTTTTTAACAAAATCTCAATCATTCAATTCTATCAATAAAGATTTGGGAGCCAGATGCTGGGGTGAAAGCCTGCTAGCTTCCAGAGAGGCAGAGAAGGCACCCAGCTGACCTTCCTCCTTAGCCAATATCCCACAAGCCTCCTCTTCCTCCTACACTGTCTCAAATGAATGTCCCTCAAACTGAATGTCCCTCCCTTCTACTTCCTGTGTGTCTCTCTTTCCTTCCTCCTCACTCCCTCTTACTCTGTTTCTTTTTTTTTCTTAATAATCCTATGTTCACTTCCTGTCACCTGGTTGCTTGCTCTGCCTCTTGACCTATGGCTGACTTTATTTAATCCTGTTTACAATATTCAAGAAGAAAGCTCTTGGATTAAAGGTGTGTGCTACGGCTGAGCTACACTACAACTAGAAACAGATTTTTCCAATAAATAATGCAATCTTGGGATTTGCAGTATAATCAAATATTCTGTAACTGTTGCATCTTTCTGAGTCAGATGGGCTGACCCAATAAACCCATGGCAGCCTTTAGGGACTGCACTAGCTGGCGAGAATTCTGTGAAGGAAAAAGTACAGGATCTCATTAAAGGAGTAATTCATTCTATTTCTTTATCACAATTTCAAGTGATCTGGCCATCCTAAGGATGGTACCTACCACCTTCCTGAGGGGTGAACCCTTGGCCAGATGATTGGTGAACCCTTGTGAAATGTTAGGTTTCCATCTAGGTCAATGATTTCATTCTCTTGACTAGAAGGAAAACCCTTACTGGCTTTTGTCTCTGCATCACAAAGATCTCTTGCTAGACCATACCACTTTGCAGTGCTGTCAAGAGAGACAAACATTTTTAACATACAGACCTTTGGAAGATTCTCTAGATACAAATTATAGTAAAGGCAGGTACTAACTGCTACTCAAATAAATGAAGCAGTATTAATACTTTGTCATAAGTATATGAAATAGTGTTTCTTTTTTCTGAAATAGTATTTTCCCCCCAAAAGAACATAGGTGCTGTTTTTCCTAATTCTGAAAATGAATCTTAAGAACTTCCTTTATTGGACTGCTCATTTGTCTATTTTGAATGGCAGATCTGTCTCCACAGAAGCTGTGGCTCTAGGTGATTTGTTACTGCTTTGTGTTTTTCTTGAGCTCATTTTCCTCAGTTATAAAGCTCCTAGGTGATTGGTTGTCATCCTAACATACTTGTAATCACCTTCTTTTTGTACCCTCCTCTGCATCAGTTTGTTCAATTCCAAAGTACTCATAAACCAAGGAAAAGCAATTTCTTCTTTTACATCCACAAAGTACTCGAGAAAGCATACTCTGAACCCAGGGTAGAGTGTATCCTGAGGTACATGCATTTGATGTCTCTAGTAATTAAGCCTAAAAATGTCCTCATTATAGGAACATATTTTTGTTTCCTAAAATTGGCTTTTTATTTTCCATTCTGCAGAGAACACAAATGCCTTAAAAAGCAATCTCATTTAAAACAGTTTCTCTCTATTCTTACTTAACAATTAGATCAATATTAAGCAAGGAGCCCCCGTTTTCCATTTGTGTGGATGTGTTGCAGTATGTGGGGAGGCTCAATGAGACCTCAGCCAAGTCATCTAACACTGTGATGTCCAAGAAGAGCCCTCAGATGTTAATAGTCACAGCCTGCTCAAAGTGGTAGTTCTGAGCCTTCCTGAGAACAGTAGTAACTTTGTAAAATAGGACTCAACCTTTGCAGTTACCATCTGCTTACATCCCTTGTATAATGACAGACATCCATCCAGGAGCAAGAAGGGGAAAGCTTGTCCTCCTGGTACACGTGTTCTGTTTAACCAGCACCAGGACAACCTAAAGGAATTTCTTTTAAAATTTTCATGCAAACCATGAAGGCAAGGCTTCTAAAGGGTAAGGAAGGGAAAGTAGACAGATTTCATATTGGGAGGTGAATAATGTTGGCTAGTTTTCTAGGAAATTCCTCACCCCAAAGTAAATAGCAATTGTGTCTTGAAATCCATGTTTGCCACTAGTCACTGAAGGGTCCAGGAATATAAAAATATAAAATTATAAGCTTAAATAATAAAAACTGACAGTCATCAGCTCTAAAGGTTAACTGCTAACAATGGCTGTCTGCTTTATAGCCAGCTCCTCTGTCAACAGCCAAGGGTTAAGTTTTAACCCCCTTACCCCTTATAGCCAACAACTGCCTGGACCAAAGTTAACTTTTAATAGTTGTTTCTACGTGACTTCTAGCCTGCATCCTATGCCTGATGTTTCTATGTGACTCCTAGCATGCATCCCGTGCTCGACACTATAAAAAGGGGCCAGTATCTGCCTCCATTGCCGCAGTTCCAGAATTCCAACATTGGTTGTGGTCTCAGCTAGCTGATAAACTTTTGTGCCCTGCAGCGTTTTATTTTAATTTTAATTTTTTTATTTTCATTTTTCTGGAATAAAGTTTGCTTCTGGTTTAATAGACTTTGGTCATTATTGCGTGACCCTGGACCCAACAGTCACTACCCATAATTGTATTACAATGTGGAAGAGTTTGCAGTAAAGCAGAAATAGAACACGACAAAACAATCCCTCAGCTCTCCCGGAAGGCAAGTGAGCAAGTGGAGTCTCTAGACTCTGGCTTTTCACATTCCCATCACAAAGAGGGTAATCCTTTTAATTTTGGCAGAGCTGAGTCTCAAGCCAGTTGACTCCTCTTCAACTGTGCTTACCCTCAGCCCTGAAGGAGAAACACTTTAGATAAAGGGTCTTTAAGTTGAAAAACTTTGTCATTGGGTCTTACAATTTTAAAAAATAAAAAATCTATATTACTTTGTAAAAGGTAAATAATTTTTCCAGTTGTCTGTGTTTTTCACAATTTAGTCTAAAACAGGTGAAAGGAACTCAGCTCAGAACACCCTAAGACCAAGTTCTCAGCACAAAGGAGATTTATTTGCCCCAGAGAGACAGAAAGCAGAGAATAAGAGACAAAGACAGGAGATATAGCGTGAGTGAGAAGGTAAAGGGGCCAAGGGAAAGGGGGTAGGGATATTTGTCCTGGGGGAAAAAAGAACTGCTCTGGATAGAGAAGACAAGATGTGGCCCATAAGAAAATGGAAGTTTATAAAGGTAAAGGGGCAAACTCCCATGTTAGGATGAGGTGTTTAATTTTAATTGGACATGTTAATTAGGTGAGCCAAAGGGGGCTTCTGATTGCTGGACTTCAATACTTTGACAGCTGAACCTTGGTAGTCAGCCTCAGAAGGAGGAAGTGGCCAAATAAGGGAATAGATCTTGGTGGCTAGCTTTAGGAATGTAATTTAATGGGTTTTAGCAAGGTAGAGGGAGTGGAGGAGAAGCACAAGGCCTGCCAGGGCCATGCTCGCCATGCCCGGGCTGACCAGAGTCCCTTCCCCTCCACCTTCATGTTTTATTATTGGGTTGCTTGGTCTTAGATATGTGGGCATCATTCTCTCTGGCTGCTTCCTACTGACATTGGGGTGTCATTGTTAGGGGACTCAAGGAAGCTGGTTGCTGGTCAAGGCTGGGAAGAACAAGCTGTTTCACTTGTTATACCATAGGGAAGTGTAGTCTGTTGGCGGGACCAGGATGTAGATTCTGAGGAAGCAGCTGGGGCTGGCACTGGAGTTGCTGGAGCAGTCTGCAGTTGAATTGAAATCTGTTGGAACAGATGGACTAGGGACAGAGGTAAAGTTAAGGAGTCTAGAAAAAAAATTTTCTCTATCCTGGATGTTCATTTGAAACTGTTAGGTTCTTGATCCTGGTAGTTGGGAAGAAGAGTCCCAAGACCAGGGAAATGGGGAGAGATCCCACCCTTAGGAATAGGCAATAGACAGGAAAACTTAGGCTGTTGGTTGGCAGGAGTCCTTATCTGGAGTGTTTGAGAGTTCTTGAAAGGCGCCAGTAAAATTTAGATTGGCTGTATAAGGTTAATTGGGGAACAGCTATTATCTGAAAGCAAGGTCTCATTGTGTAGGGGAGAATACAATTTGAGAGGCTTTTGTTACATCAAAATAGTCTTTCCTGGGGAGGTCAGATGAGTTCTGGAATTGAAATATTTTAGGAACACCTATGACTGGGGAGGCTCTTAGCAAATGGTGAGAGGGTTGGTCTGTAACAGGTTTTGGGGTTTGCTATAGAAAAGTTGAGAGAACTTGACTTTGATTCCCAAACGGGAACTTGGATGGTCAAGGGGACAAGTGGCCAGTCATGGGTGTGGGACATTGGTGACTGGGTATCAGCGTTGAGAGAGAGTGTGGCTAATGGAGGATGGAGGACTTGAAGAGAGGTACAAAGAAAGCAGGGGGCATTGAAGGAGGAAGAAGTTGAGTTTGTTGAATGACCTTGACCCAAGTGAAGATCTGTCCGAGAGAGAGAGAGAGAGAGAGAGAGAGAGAGAGAGAGAGAGAGAGAGTTGGAAAGGAGATGGCTTGGTTTTAGTTATGTCGTATAATTGGGAGTACAGGATTTGTTCAGAGTGTCTGATGTCTGGACAGTTAGGGGAGTCAGTTGGTGGTGGATGCTTGACAATCATTTGGACAGAAGAAAAGTAGTAGTTGTGAGAAGAAAGATGAGATTTGTGGGGAACAGGTGATCTTGAAAGAACAGGAACTGGAGGGTGAGGATGAATATTGATAATGGAGGGGTCAGCGTGATGTGGCTGTCTGACAGGAAGGAGCTGCCATTCATATAAAAAGTGTAGGCAGAAGTAGCTAAAGGACCCTTATGTGTATGAGAATGGGGGAAGAAGTCTTCAAGAGTTTTGGACAGGAGTGTAGAGCATCTGGGGAATGTTGAGGCAAAGGGATAAGTATGAATGGATTGAGGGGAAGACAAATAAGAAATGTGAGTCATGAGTTTGGTAAGAGAAGTCTGGAGGGATAGAATCTGAGACGATGAAAGAGATTGGAGTCCTCCAAAGTTAGGAGTTGAGGGAGAAAGTGGTGGAGATAGATTGTGAGGGGGACCCCAGAGCCTGTTTGTTAGATTTGGAGGTGATCAGAGAGGCTGTAGCAAGAGTGCATAGGCAAGGAGGTCAGTTGTGGATGGTGTTGTCTAGGGTTGGGGAGAAGTAAGTAACAGGGGCAAAGGTCAGTCTTAGGGAGTGTTTACATATTTTGGAAGTATAAGGATGAAATGGTTTGTATAGGTCTGGAGGTAGAGGACTGCAGTAGAAAAGAGAATGTTTTAAATTTAATGAATTGTTTGCTGATAGGAGGAAGGAGAAGGTCAGAAATGGCTTGGTAAAGGAAATGTATCAGGAGTGAGTATTTAGGGATATATGACTGGAGGATATTGGCCATGGGGGCAGAGATAAGGAATGGAGATGGGCAAGGTGGTTTAAAGTGAAGTGTTTCTGGGTTGGCATGAGAGAATCCTAGATAGATGACTTGAGAGAGTTGAGTTTTGCAAGGTGAGACCTAGTACTCTCTGGAGCTGAGGAAATTGAAGAGTGAGGTGGGTGTCAGGTTGGCTATCAGAGAGGGAAGGGATGCAAAGGAAGAGGTCATCTATAGACTGAAACAGGCAGGAGGAAAAAGGGGGGAAGGCAAGCCGAGTCCACAAGAGTGCCTGGCCAAAAGGTGGGGATAGTCTCTGAGTTCCTGGGGAAGTTCATCAGTTCAGGTTAGTTGTCAGGACTGTTGAGTATCAGAATCCACCTATGCGAAGGCAGAAAGGTCTTGGGAGTGAACATTCAGGAGTATTGAGAAGAAAGCATCTTTAAGACTTAGGATTGAAAAGTGAGTGATGTTGTCAGGGATAATGAAGAGGATAGCCTAAGGGTTAGAGACGTAGGGTGTACAGGGACAATAGTTAATGGAGTTAAAGTCCTGGACTAGATGGAAGTTTCCATTAGGTTTTTTGACTGTTAATATGGGAGTATTGTAGGGTAAAATGTTGGGGCATAGAATGATGGGTTTGAGGCCTAGGCAAAGGCTAGCTAAGGGTAGGGAGTATTGGGAGTAGGGAGATGTAGGCAGATGGGTCTTTGAGTTTGATACAGAGAGGTTTATGATGTGCAGCAAGGGAAGGAGAAATGGCATCCCATAACATCCCATACAGGGGGATTGATTAGAGAAGGAAAGAAATCTGAGACAACTTTCCATATACTTTAAATTACTTTCTAGGACTCACAAATGACCTACTTAAGCTTTCATAGCTTTAGACCTAACACATTTTCTTGGACTGTCATAACTTCAGACCTATATATCTTAGACCTGCATGACTTGTATCATTTATTTTCCTTGACCTACATAACTTACTTGTCTCTTTCTTATAACCTTTAGAGACTCAAATCTTTGTTAGTGGGAAGCCTGCCAGCAAGGTAAACTTTACACATGAATGGACTGACCAGGCAGCAGGGTGTTTGTTGTTGTTAAAGTGACAGTTAGCTATCAATGTCATCAGAGATATGAGAAGGATAAATTTGAGGAGGAAGTATAATTTAAATTGTTTTTGTATCAATTAAAATGACAGAGACCTACTTAGATAGTGATTTGAGGTGTATGTGGTATCTTAGTTACAGTTTCTATTGCTGTGAATAGACACCCTGACCACAGAAACTCTTATAAAGGAACAACATTTAATTGGGATGGTTTACATTTTCAGAGATTTAGTCCATTATCATCATGGTGTGAAATCGTAGCATGCAGGCAGACATGGTGCTGGAGAAGGAGGTGAGAGTCCTGCATCTTGACCCACAGACAACAGAAAGTGCTCTGTGTCACTGAGTGTAGCTTGAACATAGGAGACTTCAAAGTCCACCCTCACAATGACACACTTCCTCTCCATCTTATTCTTCACAGAAATAGAGCTATGCTAAATCTCACATGGACCCAACCAGGAAAAAACTGGATAGCCAAAATAATTCTGAGGGAAAAAAAAAGAACAATGCTGGGGGAATTATCATTCCAGTCCCCAAGATATATTACAGAACCATAGTAATAAAAACATCATAATACTGGCACAAAACAGACATCAGTGGAACAAAATAGAAGACCCAAACATGAGTACACATGGCTGTAACCATCTGATATTTGACAAAGATGCCAAAACCATACATTGGAGAAAAGACAGTATATTCAACAAATAGTGTGAGGAAAACTGGATGTCCAATTATAGAAGAATGAAATGAGACCCCATATACACAAAAACTAACTCTAAATGGGTCAGACCTAAAAATGAAATCTGAAACTACTAAAAGAAAACATAGCCAGTACCCTACAAGATATAGGTACAGGAAAGGACTTTCTGAATAGGACTCCATTTGCTCCCAAATTAATGCAACATTCAACAAGTGGGACTTCATAAAACCAAAAGGCTTCTACACAGCTATAGAAACAATCTTCAGTGAAGAGAAAGCCAATGGAATGGGAGAAAGTTGTATAACAGTTTTCTCTGAATTTGAACCATTCCACCCTGCAGGGATGCTTTTTAAACAAGAAGGTAAACAACTCAAATAGCTTCAGGAAGTTCCTGAAACTGACAAGATTCACAAGGCCCCTCCCTGCCAGAGTAAGCAATAAAAGCTGAGAGTCCCCTAAACTAGGAGGCTGAGCTTCAAAGGAAACTGAGAGGAGGAAAGCTACAAGGAAGACTCAGACCAGAACAGCTGCCTGAAAGAAGAAGAAACTGGCCCAGCTGCCTGGAATAAGGTTTAGACCAACTGGGGCAGCTGGAAAGGACACCCTTCACCCCACTCTGTGAGCTGTCACCCAGGCTGGGGTGGGCTTCAGTGATGCAGCTGTCTTCCAGTCATTTCTGCTCCTGTAAGTAACCTCTCACCCATATTCCTATTGGTAATCCCAATGAAACTCATTGATCCACCAAATTAGACTTTAGTGGTATCTGTGCTTTGGTTTGTTGTGGTTTCCCTATCACCTGCAAGTTCTGCCTTCTGAAAAACACTACTGTGGGGTTCAACCAATACCTTATCAGTTTTTTGTTTGTTTTTTGAGACAAGGTATGGTATCTGAGCTGGTCTCAAATTTGCTATGTAGCCAATGAACACTTTGAATGTATGATCCTCCTGCCTCTGCTTCCCAAGTGCTGGATTACAGGCATGTACCACCACATTCAATTTTGTGTGGTGCTAAGGACGGCCCTAGGACTTCATGCATAGTAGGCAAGCACTCTACAACTGAGCTTCCATTTCCAGACCCTTTACGTTCCTTAGAGAAAAAGAAAATCATTTAACAGAAAACATATTTCCTCTAGTTTCTAATAACATAGTCTAGATTTTCATGAGACATTGTGAGAGGAGAGCTTTTATAGGGTTCTTGGAGCAGGTGCAGGGGGCTAATGGAAAAGTATAGCATGGCTGGTTGTTTTTGGACATTAACGCTGAGTCACGAGGGTGGGGATTTGCAAGTCTCAGGAGCCCCAGGTTAGGACATGGGCAGGGTGTTTTTCCCTTGGCCCTGGTCCCTATAAATGTGACTTTTAACATCTTTTCT
The DNA here is from genome assembly GCA_902168415.1 of Peromyscus melanophrys. NCBI lineage: Eukaryota > Metazoa > Chordata > Mammalia > Rodentia > Cricetidae > Peromyscus > Peromyscus melanophrys. The sequence continues at coordinate 8,962 of CABHPR010135112.1, forward strand.
AGCATACTTTCCAATTGTCTTTGACCCTTAACCCATTACTCAATTTAAAATGCACTGCTACATTTTTAGGGAATTGTTATAGCAGCATGCCTCTTCTTACAGATTCTTTGAGACATACAGAGCTAAGAGGCTATCTATTAATAAATACACTATATATGTATATGTATGCATATATACATATATAATGAAATGGTTTATTGATTCTGGAAGTTGAGACGTTCCAAGACTACTACAGTTGGTGATATGGAAACTCAGGAGATCCAACCGTATGGTTTACTGTGAATCTGAAGGCCTGGGAAGCAGGACAGTAGGTATTGCTCCATCAAAGGCTGACTCAAAGGTCGTTCAAAGATAATCTCTACTCAGCCTTTTGTTCTGAGTAGTTCTGTTTTGAAGTCTTTAATGGATTGGTGAGGGTAATCTGCTTTACTACTGACTCAAATATTTAGCCTATTCAAAATACACACATTTGCACACGTACACATTTAGTCAAATATATACCTGGCCACCACATGACACAAGTCGACACACAGAATTAACTATCACATAAAGATAATATTTTTCTTTCCAAAAATAAATGTCTGGCATCTGAGAAAAAGTTTGTAGGGTTTGAATGAGAATGGCCCCCATAAATAGGCTTGTACATTTGAATGCTTAGTCCCTAGTTGGTGGAACAGTTTTGAGAAGGATTGGGAGGTGTGGCCTTGTTGGAGAAAGTGTATTACTTGGGGGTGGGGAGTGAGCTTTGAGGTTTCAAAAGCCCATGCCATTCCCAGTTCTCTCTCCCTTTGCCTCTGCCTCATGGTTGTTGTCTCAGCGTGTAAACTCTCAGCTACTGCTCCAGCACCATGCCTGCTGCCTGTGGCCATGTGCCTACTGCGATGGTCATGGACTCAGCCTCTGAAACTGTAAGCTAGTCCCCAGTAAATACCTTCTTCTATAAGTTGCACTTGGTTATGATACCTCTTCACAGCAATAGAAAAGTAACAAGACAGGGTTGAAATAACATGTTAGATGAATGGATAAAGAAAATGTGTGCATATAATACACAATGGAGTTTTTTTTATTTGTTTTTTTGTTTGGTTTTGTTTTTCGAGGCAGGGTTTCTCTATATAACAGCTCTGGATGTCCTGGAATTCACTTGTAGATCAGGCTGGCCTCAAACTCTGCCTGCCTCACTCTCCCTGATTAAAGGCACATGCCACCACCGCCTGGCTCACAGTGCAGTTTTATTCAACCACAAATACTCAAAACCTCTCTTTTGTAAGAAAATGGGTAGAACTGAAAATAATTGTGTTAAAGAAAATAAGGCTGATAAGGACAAATATCACTATCTGTTATATGTGGAGTGTAGATTGAAAAACAAAATATATATGTATAAGTGCATAATTTATATAGTAGAAATGTATTATACGCATGTGTATGTATGAAAACAGGAGGACTGACTATCTGGGGAGGAAGGAGGCCAGTGTGTGTGGGTAAACAAGAGAGGATAATAGGGGAATATGAGCTAAATATGATATACCTGGGAGAAAATGTCATAGTGACACTCCTTCCTGTAGGTTAATTTTCAAAAAGAGGAGAGCATATTAATCTAAAAATGTTTTAGACATTCAAAGAAGTGTCTAGTAGACAAGAGAGCATGGCTACCCAGAGTGGTCTGAAGGCAGGGCAAATCCAAGGTGGGAAGATTTAACTGTCCAAAGGTGAGTGGAGAAGAATCTGCGGCCCAGGGCAGCAAATCATGTAAGCTCAAAGCTGTTTGCCTGTTCCCTCATACAGGAAGTAAGATTTATAAAGCATCATTATGAGCACGAGATGATATCCCACATGCAAGAGGCTTGGAGAAATGAACAGCTGAATGGATTTCAGATAAAGAAAATATACTGGGAATTCTAATTTGTTTAGAAACAAAGTAACTCATTTCCCCCCATTAGAAGATCCAAAGAACACCCTGGAATGTCACTTTTAAGGAATGTTAGATTTAGAATCTACACACCATGTGGAGCAGTTAAATAAAAGAATTTTGGGGTGGGGTGCTGGAGATCAAACCTGGGATCTTCTGCATGCTAACTAAGTACACTCTTCCTTTAAGCCCCTGGCCCCTAATGCCAACCTCTCTGACCTTACTACTGCAAGAGTGGTCCATGCCTCATGAGCACCAGAGCCACCTGGGAGGGAGTTACAAGTAGAGCCTTGGGCAGTGTCTGGCCATGTGCATGCAGACTTGGCTTGAACAAGAGTCTCATGCACCAGCTGTGTGCATTACAGTTGGGAGCAGCTCTAATATCACAGCCAGCTCCAGTGGTCTGTGAGAAAGTGGCCAGACAACTCAAGTGAATGCTCAGAGTGGGTCTAGGTTAGTGAGATTTCCTACCCAGACTCTGCACTCCTGCAAAGCCACCTTCCTTTTCCTGTTTATAATTGCAATTATTCTAAAGGTATTTCCATATCATTATTCTTCCTTATTTGTTGATTTTGAGACAGGGTTTTGCTATATAACCTGGGCTGTCCTGGACTGTCCGATGGACCAGTTTTTGGCTTCAGAATGCTGGGATTCCAGACGATCACATGTGGCTCCGCATTATCATCCTGTAGTACAGTCACTTCTGTTACAAGAGAACCTGAATTTGCGTTAGGGAAGTGCCTGAGCATAGTGGGAATTTCACATTTGCCTATGTGTGATTTTTCTCTGCAAGAAATAGTAACTGGGGAAAAGAGCAGCTCCTAAACTGAGCCGCAAGAGGAGTCCACAAGCTCCACACAGCCCCACACTTCAGTCATCTTCCAACTGCCCGGACTTCCTGCTGTGCCATACCCAAGGCAAGATAGACACTGACTGAAATGATTCCATTCCTTAGGAAAGAGAGAACCTTTGCAAGCTCATTGCTGCCATCTCTCTTCTGGAGCAGTACAATCATGAACAGTGGAGATTTAAGGAGACAGCAAGAATCTCACATACATGAGAATTACATTCCCTTCTAACATTAGATTCTGTGGGTGAGAAAAAGAATAAAACCATGCTGCCAGGTGGTTGCACCTAGCACACAGTAGGGAGCCAGGAGCCTGGGCTCTGCCTGGAGAGATGAGGTCAATGACACAGGCCCCCTCCCAGGCAGAGAAGTTCTCAAACAGCTTGGCAGCATGGAAACTCTTAGAGGCCCAGCAACAAGCCGGGAAACTGAGGAATGACCAAGTCTCCACTAACTCACTACTGTAGGCTACTGCTTTTCTTTTCTTTTCTCCTACTTTAAACTTTATCATTTTGTGTGTGTGTGTGTGTGTGTGTGTGTGTGTGTGTGTGTGTGTGTGTGT
>CABHPR010135112.1:12286-26605 GCA_902168415.1 Peromyscus melanophrys
TGTGTGTGTGTGTGTGTGTGTGTGTGTGTGTGTGTGTGTGTGTGTGTAGGTGAGCATGTGAGGTCAGAGGACAGCTTTCAGGAACTGATTCTCTCCTCCCTCCCTCCATGTCAGGCAGGATCTCTTATATCTGCCATTGCCCTTGTATCCAGGACTTTTGCCCGTGAACTTCGGATATCTCCTGACTCTGTCACCCACCTCACCTTAGGAATGCTGGGATTACAGACGCATGCCACCACACTGGGGACTTTTTGATGTCAGATTCAAGCAGCAAAACTTTTACTCATGACACCATCTCCCTGTCCAAAGCTACTGGCTTTCAAACCCCTTCCTGTGCATAAGAATCACTCAAGCCATGTTGATAACGTGAATATTGTGAGGGCCCAGACAAAGATTTCATCAGCAGATTCTGCACCCTAAGAATCCTTGGGGCCTTTGACCTGGTTGTACCCCTTAAGCTACAGCTGTAACTGACTCCTTTGTTCACAATTTTGCTTTCTGATGTTTCAATTATTTGCAGTTAACTGTAGTTTGAAAATATTAAATGGAAGGTTCCAGAAGTAATCAACTCCTAACTTTTAAATTATGCACTACCTGAGTAGTGCAATGAAATCACACACTGCCCTGCTCTACCCAGACCACAGTGTGAATTTTCCCCTTCCCGGAATATCCACTCAGCATGGGCTGCCCACCCACCGGTCCGTTACTACAGTCAATTAGCTGTCTGGATTAGTAGATTGACACCACAGTGCTTATGGTCAAGTGATCATGATTTTCCTGATTAGTGACGCTGCAGGGCAAGAATCCTGGGGGTGGCAAAGTCAATTGTGCCAAACACAAGCTGCAGAGTGTTTCAGTAAAAACATGCGAGTTGCCAAGTCTTAAGGAACGGGAAAAGAAATCATATACTGAGGCTGCTAAAGTCTCAATTAGAGCAAATCATCTGCTGTGAAACTGTGAAGGGGAAGAGAACGAGTGTCAGCTTCAGGATCACACTCAGACTGTGAAAGCTGTGGAGTGTGTGATAGACAATCACGGCGTGAAGACGGGGAACTTCTGAATGCTTTTATATAGAGAAAAACGTAGGTCTGTTGGACTTGGTGGGGTTTCTGCTTTTACAGGGGACGAGAGGGTAGGCTGATAGGCTTGTCTCAAACTCAGAGGCTGTCCTTGAACTCTTGATCCTTCTGCCTCCACCTCCCAACGCTGGGATTACAAGCTGGTACCTCTATGCTGGGCTTTGCTGTTTGGTACTACCCACGGTTTCAGGCATCCACTAGATGTTGGAAATACATTTCTCCTGTGGATAAGAGGTACCATTTGGGAATCCGGTAAATTCTCTAGGTTTCTGTCCAGTAACTGACAGTTATTTGGCCTGTCGCTTTAGAAAGGGTGTCCATGTTCACATCTTGTAGCAACGCCCGCGTTACTACCTGTTCACCATGTCCGAGCGAGGGGCTGAGGATTAAAAAGAGAGACAAGACAACGGGTCATTCGGCTCAGTAGAATGCCCTTTATTGAAGGAGGGAGGAGGCCTTAAATACAGGCTTACAGCACCGGGGAAGAACCTGGGAGGGCAAAAGTTCGCTACAGGTGTTTTACATTCTAGCATTGCACCAATATGCAGGATATGCAAACAAGGAACCTCCGGTAAGCTGTTTAGGAGGAATGAAACCTGCAGGGAATTAGCGTAGGAAGGACATCTGATCAAGGTCAGCAAGCAAGCCAACAGCTCCCCAAGAATGGGGGCCAGGGCCCAACAACACCTAAATCTCATTCAGGATTATCCCTTTATACAGAGGGAAACTGGTGTCTGAGCCCCAATCACAGCTTGAGTCCTTGGCTTCTAGATCCTGTTCCTCAACTGTCCCAGGTAAAATTGTCCCAGCATGGTCCCTGGCCTGGAATTAACTGGGAACTTGTTGAGAGTGATTTGAAGGTTACCATACAGGACACTTGGTCCCAGGGACTGTTTTCCGTGTGTGCCTGTGATGCCGAGAATGCAGGGGGTAGTTTTCTCTGCCAGGCCCTGGAACCTCAGGATCCTCTGCGTCTAGAGGATCCCCCACTCCCACTGCCGAACCAAGGCAGCCCACTGGAGAAACCACAGAGGGTGGAGCAGATGGAGGGTTGGGTGGCACATATGTTACTAGACCAGTGTCCTGGGGGATGTCATTTGCTTCTCTGAATGATCACACTGCCCATATTTCTATCATTTGTCTGGGAATTCTATCTGGCATCAGATAACCTGAAGCTGACTTAGCTCCCCGTTTCTCTCCCACAGGCCATCTGGATGACTCTGACCTTTACCCCAGCCCTGACACAAGCTGGCTCTGAGAGGGAAGGCTAGAAGGAATGCCAGCCACATCCTCCCTGTCCCCACTCTCTGCTGACATGTACTTCGAATGGGGCCTTTTGACTCCTGAAAACTGAGAAGTCCCTGATTCCCACAGCAGATATCCAGTAGCTTCTTTTCTACAGAACCAGGCTCCAACATCTCCTTTGAGACATCTTCTAATCCTCCGTACACTACCTTTCCAGGAAAAGATTTCCAGCCCTTTCTCTGATCTCCTGTGGTCCTGAGAGCTGACCTCATAACAGCTACTTCATTGTTCCTTAATTCTCTGTTTACTCTTTTGAAACCTTTGGCTTTTCAGTGTCTATCTGTTCCTGGCTCCAAGAAGGGTACCAGTAAATGATCCTTGGAGGGAATGAATTTTTTATTTCCTCCTAATCACAGGCTTGAGATCAGTATACTACACTTTCTGTATCAGGAGGCACTTAACAAGCAAGGGTGACGCTGAATGTGGAAGTGAGCCAGCACATCTGTCATTGCATTCTGGGTCTTTCCCATGTGGGCTTGAATAATGCAGACCTCTCCCTGCACTCTCCATCTTGTTTACTTCATAGGAACTAGGGCAGTATCCCGGACTCCTGATCTCCAAACCCGGACTGTCAAGTCTTGCTAATAAGGAGACCATACAATTTATCACACAGAATGGTGGTGGCACTCAGGAGAAGGAGAGAGCAGCAGTAACGATGAAAGCAGCCGACGGCAGCCAACAGGCTTTCATTGTGGAGTGCCACAGGCAAATAGGGAGGTGTGGGCAGCTCTCTGAACTGACTCTGACTAGGCTGGGCACAGGTAGAGGCTGGACATGAGGTAGTGAAAAGGGTTTCAGAGCTGCGGCTGACAGCACTGTCATGTGGAAATGAAGCATTTCTCCTCCTCCACATCATATCCCAGCATCAGGGAGCTCTTTTCTCATTGGAGAAAAGGATCTTTCCAGCGTCTGGGCCTCCTTGTGCAGCTCCTCTGCCCTGCCTGGAAAGATCTTGTCCACACTGGGTTGTCCCCTGAGCCTCTCTGCTAACAGGACTACAAGCCCTGGGCGTGTTTTTGAGATCCATTGACTGGTCTACCATTATCTTTAGCTCAGAGCAGCACCTGGTAACTATCTGAGGTGTAACCCACATTGGCTGCAAGGTGACGTCAGATCTGGGCAGGTAGATTTCCAACAGCACCGTGGAACTTGGGATTCCTCAAAACTTCTGTGTTGTCTTTGTACCCATGAAATTAGACGCTAATGGGACATGTTACCAAGAAACTACAATTTTAAGAGTTGCTTACAAATAAGAGTTAGTAAGTAAAATTTCCTTAAGACATTGACTTTCTAAGTTGCGCTAGCTCATTTCTTTGGCAAAATGTCATGTGAAAACTCCATGGGAAAGGATCCTGTTCCCCAAAGTGATGAAAGATACAGACTGCTTGGGAGTAAAGAAAAATCAATGCTTAGGAATGATATGAAGAAAACTAAACTATTTGGCCAAGAGATATAAACATTTTATTAAACACAAGTGAAAGTTCTCAAAATGAATATGCCAAGTTAATCTATATTTGCCTTAAATAAATCAAAATATTAGCATCAAAGTACATTTAAATAAAATAATGACATACAAAGATGTCTGAAGAAAAAGTAATAATGAAGAGACTCCGTTCCCCTAAACATAAAAACCATGGTCACAGTGATAGTAGCATTGCTGATAGTAGCCAGGAGTCAAGAAATGCCATCCTAGAGGTGGCTATGATTAGTGGTGCTAGGACTGGAAACATTCATTGATCTTGACATGTATAAAATACACATGTATAGTAAAGTGACATGCATGCAAACATGCTAACATACCACAACTGTAGCTTCTCCCCTCCACTTTCCATGTATGTGGACTACGTGTGTGTAGCACCTAAAATCTGCTACCTTGCCCAGTTGCTGGTATACAGTATTAACTCCAGTTCCTGTGTTGTACATCAGGGCTCGGGTTTTATTATACTGTGAAACTGAAATGTTGTGACCTTTGACATATAGGTTCTATTTACCCCTAACGAGCTCTTAGGGACCCTCACCATCTAAACACCATCTAAAACTATTGGTCTACCCTTTTTACGTATTCAATTTGCTTGTTGTTTTTTTTTTCAGATTTTAAAACATGTGCATTCCTTTTGACCTTGCAACCCTCCCTGTAGGTAGAAATGGTTCCTAAGGAAACAATAACAAAGGCCCCCAAAGACATGTGTTGAAGTAATGTTTATAATAAATATAGGAAAAAAACCCTAAATGCCTGATGCTAGGGAAACCAGATGAATAATTTATGAGACATGCCTTGCTGAAACACTACCCAGCCAACTGTAGACCGCCCAGACCTGCTTTCATGGAATAGAAAAAGGCTCCTATGGGGGGCAAAGCAGGTATTTGTCTGATGCTTTCAAATATACTAAGTGATTCCCTTGGTAGCTTTGGGTGGGGGCTATGTAAATCTTTCCTTTAGCTTTATTGTTTTATCTTTTTTTTTTTTATTAAACTCTTGTCTTTCCAAGGTTAGCCATTTATTTATATTAAGACACATTGACTGTTGATAAACAGATTGTTGCCTCCCCTAGAAACCTGAATTCTGTAGGCAGATCCAGAGCTATTTTCCAGCCAGTTATTAGTCATGTTTCTCTGTGGGTACCGCTTCAAGGTAAGAGCTTCCTTGGCTGAGTTTGTAGCAAAGGCAAAAGCACATGCCTGATATGCATGATGTTCAGGGTGGTTCAGTCCAGGGCATCTATTTGACTGGCAGTCTGGGTGGGCCAACAATGGCTGCCACGAAAGGCCAAGAATCCAGCAAGAATTCAGTTCAGGAGACTGGATGTCTCAGCAGCTGCAGTCTGATGCTGGAGTCCTGGAGGATTACTAGAGAGCTGCTAGTCTTTAGCCTGTGTTGGAATCCTGAAGAAATAGATGCTAATCCCAGTGAAGGGATGCCTCAGCAGCAGGATAAATGAATTTACCAGAGAGTAAGGGCAAGCAGGCAAAAAGCAAAAGCTTCTTTAGTCCATGTCCTTGTATGTGAGCTGTCTACAGAAGATGGAGTCCAGCTTTAGGGTGGGTCTTCCTACCTCAGATAATCCAATTAAGACACTCCATCAACTGTGTGCCCAACTGCTTGAGTTTTAGTTGGTTCCAGATGTGGTCAAGTTGACAACCATAAAGATTAGCCATCACAGACAGAAGTACAAACGTTTAAGTGGGTTAGATGACAATTTCTTATTACAGAGTACAAAAATAAGCTTTCTGAACGAAACATAAAGCACGCCAGTGTTATTTCAGTTTGGAAGACCTGGCAGCAGGAAGCTCTGTACCACTGAATCACTACCAGAAGGAACACCAGACTGACCTTTCGTTTGTTCTTATTTCTCTCTTCCTGTCCCTTCCCCTTCCTCTTTCTCTTTTCTTCACTTCATATTTGACTACTGAAAGACTTCAAGCAGGCGAGAGATCAGAATCACAGGCCTCTGGGGTTCTAAGACCCTCTACTGCAGATCAGTGTTTTAACAGACAAATAACTCAGAGCCAAGTGAAGCCCGGAATGGGGGCTCTAGTTCTGAGCCTGCAGCTTCTTGTCACCTCAGACAGCCCCCTTTCCTCCATCCAGCTCTGTGTTGGAAAAGCTGGACTTGCAAGGATATTTGATCACACTGTGTGAAGATGTCTCTGTTTTACCTCACCTGTCTAAGGCACCTTCAGATTTTTTCAATAAAGAACTGAATGGCCAACAACTAGGCAGGAGAGGATAGATGGGACTTCCAGGCGGAGATAGGAACTCTGGGGGGAATCTGAGGCATGGAGGAAGTCGAGCGTATGGTACTGAGGAGAGGTAACGAGCCATGTGGCAGGATGTAGATTAATATAAATGGGTTAATTTAGGTTTTAAGAGCTAATTGGGTACAAGCCTAAGCTAAGGTCAAGCTTTCATAATTAATAAGAAGTCTCTGTGTTATTATTTGGGAGCTGGTGGTCCAAAGAAAGACCCATTACGTTGTGCCTAAGGCAGCAAAGAGTCCTGTTCTGAGACCTTATTACTTGTGAGGAGTGAGATGGCCCCACCTCCTTTCTGCTATTAGTGGAGTCAGTTCCTCTGGGCTGGCTCAGGAGCAGCCTGCTTGCCTTCATCAGGGAACCCTCTTCCCAGGTTCCCAAGAACCACGGCTCTTCCTCTGTTTTTCTTCCCCTCCATAGGTGATCAGGACTTAGCCACTGGAGAGGGAAGAGAGAGACAGGAGGAGAGAGAGAGTGAGAGGAGGGGGGGATTCCTGTGATGTCAAGGGTAGGTAAGGCAGGCATCTTTCTAGTAGTGCGCAGACAGGTTAATTGGACACTTGGAGCCTCTACTCTGGTCAGGGGTTGGAAAGGGAGTCAGAAAGACAACCTCCTTTGCTCCCAGAAGTCCTAATGATAGGCACTTTGCCGTCTGTAAGAGCACGTTTGTACTCATTCTGTAAGAAGGAATCTGTATACACACTGCTAATATTTGTTCTGGATTAACCTTCAATCTAGATGTTATTCAAATGAGGGGCTCAGGAGCAATGTAGGACTCAGTGGCCTTGGTATATACAAACTGTCCACTCCTTTACAGAGAGATAATAACGAGGAAAAAGTAAGAGTCCAACTCCAGTTACACGAGTGGGAATGGATAAGGAGAGAAGGACCAACACCACAAACCTCAGGAGAGAGACCGACAGGACCAGAGGCCAAGACTGGACTGTGAAACTTTGCCTTGGTTTCCCCTTATGTAGTGGCACAGGGGATCTTGAGGCTAGAGACTGAAGATCTTTAGGATGTGAATCCCCTGTCCTACAGACTGCTGGCTGTAGAACAAAATGGTCTCAAGACTCCCTTACTGGTTTCTGTCTGTGTGTTGGGTTGCACAGATCCCACCACACCAAGGCACCTCCCATCATGTTCACATTTGCCCCTCCCCCAGCAGTCCCTCCCTTGAAGTCAGTTTCCATGCCAACACCATCTTCGGCTACTTTAGAACAGCAATCTGGTCCTGACTGGATTCTGCCGGGAAAGACTGGGTGGGGCCGAGTCAGGGGCGGTGGTGGGAGTTTTCCTATCCTGGGAAGAGAGGTCTAGTCAGCTGCCTACAGTGGCACTGGGGGTAGGGGTGTGACCAGTGGCAGCTGTAGAAAGCCTAATTCCAACCCGTGAGCCTCCCCTGGTTTGCTTAGAGATGGCCAGCAGTGAGAAACGTGCGTCTGGAGCCCCAGAGCCCCAGAGTCGCATCTGAACATTATTCCTAAAACAGTCAGTCACTAGTGTCTTAGTTTGCTTTCGATGTCTGTGATAAAGACCAGAGGCAGCTCTCAGAGGAAGGGCTTTATTTGACATACAAATTCTGGGTTACAGTCCCCAGAGAGAAGCCAAGCTCCAACTGGAAGCAGGAACCTCGAGGCAGGAGCTGAAGCAGAGGTCATAGAGAAAGGCTGCTTACTGACTTGCTCATCCTGCTTTCTGCATATACCCCAGACCCAGTGCCCAGGGGCGGCACCGCCCACAGTGAGCCGGGCCTGCCCACATCAATCATAAATCGAGAAAATGCCCTATAGACTTGCCTCAAGCAATCTGATGGGGGTGTTTTCTCAATTTTATTTCCTCTTTCCAGAGAACTCTAACTTGTATTGTTTTGACAAACAGCAAAACCCCAAGCAACTAATCAAGAAACCTAGACATTACTATTTAGGGAAGAAGAAAAGGAAGTCTTTGCTGAAGGTTCTTTGAAGCTAGGATGTTGGGCTGATATTTCGCAGATGGCCATCTATGAACTTGGCCCTGTTCCACAATATGGGGCTATGGTAATAAGTAAGACAATGAAACTCTTGACCTTGAACTCAATATTAGGAGGCATCATTTGTGTACATTTCTTCAGTTTCTTTCTTGTGTCTTGAAGTTTTTTTTTTTTATCATAAAAGTCTTTCACTTGCTTGGTTAAAGATACTCCAAGATATTTTATATTATTTGAAGCTAGTGAAGGGTGTTGTTTCCCCGATTTCTTTCTCAGTTTGTTTGTCCTTTGTATGTAGAAGGGATACTACGTTTTGTGAGTTTATTTTGTATACAGCTGCTTTGCTGAAAGTGTTTATCAGCTGTAGGAGTTTCTTGGTGGAACTTTTAGGGTCACTTATGTATACTATCATATCGTCTGCAAATAGTGATACTGTGACTTCTTCCTTTCCTATTTGTATACCTTTGATCTTCTTCAGTTGTCTTATTGCTCTAAAACTCCAAATACTATATTGAATAGATACGAAGAGAGTGGAAAACCTTGTCTTGTTCCTGATTTTAGTGGAATTGCTTTGAGTTTCTCTCCATTTAAGTTGATGTTGGCTGTGGGCTTGCTGCAAACTTCTTTCATTATGAGGAGGTATGTTCCTTGTATCCCTAATCTCTCCAGTACTTTTATCATGAAGGGAAGTTGGATTTTCTCAGTTTTTTTTTCAGCATCTTATGAGACAATCATTTGCTTTTTGTCTTTCAGTTTGTTTATATGAGCTTACATTTATTCATTTACATATGTCGACCCATCTTTGCCTTTCTGAGATGAAGCCTATTTGATCATGGTGGATGATCTTTTTTGACATGTTCTTGTATTTTATTGAGTATTTTTGCATCTATATTCACAAGGGAAATTGGTCTATAATTCTCTTTCTTTGTTGAGTCTTTTTTTTTTTTGGTTTTCCAAGACAGGGTTTCTCTGTGTAGTTTTGGTGCCTGTCCTGGATCTTGCTCTGTAGACCGGGATGGCCTCAAACTCACAGAGATCCGCCTGGCTCTACCTCCAAGTGCTGGGATTAAAGGTGTGCACCACCACTGCCTGGCTTCTTTGTTGAGTTTTTATGTGGGTATCAGGGTAACTGTGGCCTCATAAAATGAATTGGGCAATGTCCTTTCTGTTTCTATTTTGTGGAATATTGGCATTTACTCTTTTTTGAAAGTCTGGTAGAATTCTGCGCTAAAACCATCTGACCCTGGGCTTTTTGGTTGGGAGACTTTTAATGACTGCTTCTATTTCACTAGGGATTATAGATCTGTTTAAATTGCTTATCTGGTCTTTATTAGGTTGGTAAGTGGTATATATCGAGAAAATTATCCATTTCTCTTAGATTTTCCAATTTGGTGGAATACAGATTTTTAAAGTATGTCATTGTACTACTCTGGGTTTCGTTGGTATCTGTTGTTACGTTCCCCTTTTCATTTCTGATTTTGTTAATTTGGATCTTCTCTCTCTGCCTTTTAGTTAATTTGTACATGGGCTTGTCAATCTTATTGATTTTCTTAAAGAACCAACTCTTTGTTTCATTGATTCTTCGTTTTTTGGGGGGGGGAGGGTCGGGGTTCTGTTTTATTGAATTTTAGCCCTGAGTTTGATTATTTCTTGCTGTCTACTCTTTTTGGGTATGACTTTTTTCCTTTTTGTTCTAGAGCTTGCAAGTGTGTTGTTAAGTTACTAGTGTGAGATTGTTCCAATTTTTTTTATGTAGGCATTTAGTGTTATGAACTTGCTTCTTAGAACAGCTTTCATGTGTCCCATATGTTTGAATATGTTGTGTATTCATTTTCATTCAATTATAGAAAAGCTTTATTTATTTCTTAATCCCTGTCTTGACCCATTTTTCATTCAGTAGAGAATGTTCAGTTTCCGTGAGTTTATAAGCTTTCTGTTGTTGATAACTATCTTTAATCTATGGTGGTCAGTTAGGATTCAGGGTGTTATTTCCATTTTCTTGTATCTGTTGAGATTTTCTTTGTGTCTGAGCATGTGCTCAGTTTTGGAGAAAGGTCCATGAGGTGCTGAGAAAAAGGTATGTTCTTTTGTGTTTGGGTGAAATGTTCTGTAAATATCTGCTAGGTCCATGTGCTTTATAATTTCGGTTAACTTCAGCATTTCTCCAGTTTTTGTCTGGATGGCCTATTAGCAAGATTGGGGTATAGAAGTCTGCCATTATTGGTATGTGAGGACCAATATGTGAATTAAGCTGTTAAAGTGTTGTGGTTCTTTTCCAAACTTGGGTGCCCTTTTGTTTGAGGGATAGATGTTAAGAATCCAATGTCCTCTTGGTGGATTTTCCTTTCATGAGTATGTCCTTCCCTATATCTTTTGATTAGTTTTGGTTTAAAGTCTATTTTGTCAGATATAAAAATGGCTACACCAGCTTGCTTCTTAGGTCCATTTGCCTGGAATATCTTTACAAACCCTTTAGTCTGAAGTGATGTCTATCCTTGATGTTGAGGTTTGTTTCTTGTATGCAGCAGAAGAATGGATCTTGTTTTTGCACTCATTCTGTCTTTTTCTTGGGGAATTGAGACTGTTGATGTTGAGAGACATTAATGACCAATGAGTTGTTGATTTCTGTTACTTTGTTGTTGTTCTTAGTGGTGGTGGTGGTGGTGGTGGTGGTGATGATGTGTGTGTATTTTCTTTCTTTTGACTTTGGTGGTCTAGAATTATTTATTCCCTGTGTTTTCTTGGATGTAGTTAACCTCTTTAGGTTGGAGTTTTCCTTCTAGTGCTTCTGTGGGGCTGAATTTATAGACAGATACTGCTTAAATTTGGTTTTATCACGTAATGTTTTATTTTCTCCATGTATTGTGATTGGATGTTTTGCTGGGTATAGTAGTTTAGTCTGGCATCTGTGGTCTCTTAGAGTCTGTAGAACATCTGTCTGGACACTTTGGCTTTTAGAGTCTCCACTGAGACATCAGGTGTTATTCTAATAGGTCTGCCTTTATATGTAACTTGTTCTTTTTCCCTTGCAGCTTTAATAATCTTTCTTTGTTCTGTATTTTAGTGTTTTGATTATTATGAGCCAAGGGGACTTTCTAGCCTATTTGGTTTTATGCATGTTTATTGCTTCTTGATAGGCATTTAGTTCTTTAGGTTATAAAATTTTTCTTCTATGATTTTGTTGAAAATATTTTCTGTGCCTTTGACCTGGGTTTTTTCTCCTTCCTCCATTCCTATTATTCTTAGATTCATTTTTTCCATAATGTTCTATATTTCCTGAATGTTTTGTGCCAGAGGTCTTTTAGATTTAACATTTTTGTTGACTGAGGTATCCATTTCTTCTACTGTGTCTTTAATGCCTGAGATTCTCTGCCATCTCATGTATTCTGTTGGTAAAGTTTGCCTCTGTGGCTCCTGTTTGAGTTCCTAAATTTTTCATTTTCAGATTTATTTCAGTTTGGGTTTTCTTTATCGATTCTACTTCCACTTTCAAGTCTTGAATGCTTTTCTTTCACTGTTTGCATTTTCGTTATGGGTTTTATTCATTTCCTCTTTATGGATCTCTATCATACGCATTCAAGGCTAGTTTAAGCTTGTTTCATCTGTGCTTCGATTATGTTGGAATATTCAGGGTTTGCTGTGGTAGGGCTGCTGAGCTCTAGTGTATACATATTGTCCTGGATGTTACTGATTGTATTTTTGCAGTGGTGTCTAGGCACCTCAGATTGGGAAGATTGTAATTGTAGGTGCTGATATGTAGTCTTGATTTATTGGGTGAATGTTTTGTTCCTTGGTTTCTGTTTCCTCTCTGGTTCTTAGGAAAGTGTGGTGGCTGTGTATTGCCTGTAGGTCCTGATGGGTGTGGGCACTGGGGGTTCCGGGTAAAATGTGTTTCTGGGTATTGGGACCTGAGACATAGGAATGCTGATGGGCTGGGAGGAGTGGAGGAGCTTCACAAGAGAGGAAAGCAGCATGTTCAGCTAGGATCTGCTTAGTTAGTCCCATGGAAATGGGGTCAGAGAATGTGGCGAGGTTACAGGAGAATGTCTGCTATAGAGCTGGGAATAAGACTAGGGGATTGGACCTGGGATATGGAGGGAGATGCGAAGATCTGCAGTTAATCTCCCTGCATCCCTGGCAGGAGTGGCCTGTGTGTTCCCAGAGAGTGCTTGCTGGAGTTGGGGGCTGGGATAAATCAATGAGTTTGGGGAGGGAAGCTTGGAAGGGAAGATCTGTGTGGTCCACTGGAGATGGGTGCACGGGGGGGAAGGGGGCCTGTAGCAGGTGCTTTTCTGCAAAGCTGGAATGAGGCTGGGGCATTAATGTGGAGGAGTAGAGGGAGAGGTAAAGCTCTGCAGTTAGCCTAGCTGCTCTCCTGGCTGGAGTGGCCTATGTGTTATCAGAGACTCTTTTTTTTTTTTTTGGTTTTTTGAGACAGGGTTTCTCTGTGTAGCTTTGCGCCTTTCCTGGAACTCACTTTGGAGACCAGGCTGGCCTTGAACTCACAGAGATCCGCCTGGCTCTGCCTCCCGAGTGCTGGGATTAAAGGCGTGCGCCACCACCGCCCGGCTCAGAGACTCTTAACCAGCTTTCTTATAGAACCCAGGACCACCAGCCCAGGGGTGGTACCACCCTCAGTGGGCTGGGCCCTCCCTCATCAGTCACTAAGTAAGAAAATGCCTTAAAGCCAGATCTTATGGAGGCATTTTCTCAGTTGCTTCAATCCTTTCGGACAACTTCAACTTGTGTCAACTCGACATAAAACCAGTCAGCACATCCCTAGAACCTCTGAGACTGTGGACAGCTTAATTTTAATTCTTGTCTCCTGAGAATTGTGACAGACTCATGAAAGATACAAGGAGGCAAGCTGTATGTTATCATTGTCAATCTGTGAATCGGGACTTGTGTTCTGTCTTCTGTTGCCAGCTGGGGAGTCTGGGAGAAGTAATGTTCTTCATAATCTGCAACTTTCTTGTCAATCTAAAATTATTCCAAAACAAAGACTTATGAGAGACTTCAATATACAATTAAATGTTCTCTGTGAACAGCATTTAGATCCTGATTCAAGCAAACCAGCTATAAAGAGGGTGTGGGGCATGGGGCAGAAAACAGCACATGTTTTAAGATAGACTGGCTGATGTTAAGGAATAATAGTAAGGAATGGCTTTCTTTCTTTCCTTCAATCCCTTCCTTCTTTCCTTCTATTCTTCCATCCATCCTTCCTTCTCTTCTCTTCTCTTCTCTTCTCTTCTCTTCTCCTCTCTTCTCTTCTCTTCTCTTCTTCTCCTCTCTCTCTCTCTCTCTCTCTCTCTCTCTCTCTCTCTCTCTCTCTCTCTGGGGTTGGCTAATTTTTAATGTTACCTTGACACAGGCTAGGGTCATATGGGAAGAAGGACTCTTAATTGGGAAAATATCTCCATATGATTGGCCCGTAGGCAAGTTTGTAGGACATTTTCTTGATTTGTGATTGATGTGGGAGGCCTCAATCCATTGTGGGCAATGCCAGTCCTGTACATTCATCCTGGTGTATATAAGAAAACAGGCTGCTAAGTCATGGGGAACAAGCCAGTAAGTGTAGGAGACCAACTCTGACATGTCAAAGGTTCTTGGGGGAAGGAGTGAGGAATGAGGAAGTATTACATAGAAATATAGACATAGACAATGAGAGAGACAGAGATATAGGATAGCTTGGGAGGGTCCTGGATCAATACCCAGCTGCCTGAATTTATTCATAATTGGCCTTTTATACATCAGCAAGGGGAGGGGCAAAAGACCTCCCCCTTCCAAGGTTGAAGTATAAAGTACCAACAAGTATAGACCCTTCAAAACACCTGGTACCCACACCCTTGGCCAAATCATCATTATGCAGTCCTGCTGAGCAAAGCAAGCTCAGACTTTCTGACCTTGAGTAAGGCCTTACTAGGGAGCCTCTGTGGGCCCCCACAAGTAAGCAGAGTTCTTCCATGGCCTCTGCTTCCATTCCTGTCCTGACTTCCCTCAGTGATGGAATGTGGCCTGAGAGATGTAAGGTGGAACAAACCCTTTCCTCTCCAAGTTGCTTTTGGTTATGGTGTTTATCACAGTAATAGAAACCTAGTTAAGACATGGAGATCCAACCTAGGGCCTTACACATGAGACTAGTGCTATACCATTGAGCTATGTGCTACTATCCTATCCTATCCTATCCTATCCTATCCTATCCTATCCTATCCT
>CABHPR010135113.1:0-35560 GCA_902168415.1 Peromyscus melanophrys
AAAAAAAAAAAAATCAGTGAAATAGGGTCTTGACATGGAAACAAACACCATGTCCAGCCCGGGCCTGTCTAGAAGACTCACAGAGTAAACGCTGTCTAGAGAAGAGAAGATGGTATATGTCGGAGAATGAGGTTTTGCCTGAGATTGTGGTGCACATGCTTGGCATGTGTTTTGTGATCCTGTGTTGACATTTGCTGGTGCACACACTGGCAGCCCTCACAGCACATTTATTTTTAACTTTCTTAGTGAGATTTCGGTTGGAAACTTAACACTACGAATTCGGCCGCCAAAACTGAGCATTCTGATTGCCTACCACTGAAAAACTAAAATGCTGGGGGAGTGTGAACCACACCGAGGATTGCTCTGCTGCTGCTGCTGCTGCAGAGTGTTGACTCCACTCAGATGCAATGCCTCCATCCCACACTCATGCACAGGACAAGCCTGTGAAGCTAGTGAGGCTGGGAGGACCAGGTCAGAAGAATGCCTCAGATGCTCTGTTCGTCCTCTTGCGTTTGTATATGTTTGTTTGTCACAGATTCAAGAAGTTTGTTCTTGAGGCCAGTGCTGGCTGATTGCTTGCCACGCAGCCCCACGTGCTGCAGGTCACTCAGTCACGATGTGTGGTTGCCGTGTCTGCTGCTTCCCTGAAGGCCTCGGCCACACGCCTCCAAGTAACCTAATATGTGCTCTAAATTGAAAACATGATTTGACTTGGGAAGCTTCATTTTTAGTTAGTAACATGAAATGTAAGGAATTCTGTGACTATACAAACTATTTAAATGCAATTTTAAAAACATTTTGTAGCTAACTAGTGGATGCTGTATTATGGATGAAATTTAAATTATGTGGGGGAAAAACATAATGTGGGATTCTTTTGTTAACTCGGGACTCTCATCTTACAGAACTTCTGGTTGCTCTTTTGTTAGCCAACCAATGTTCCTCCTAAAAAAAATGCCTTTTAAAATTTTAATCTATATAGAACTCACTTACTGGCAGAATAATGGTATTGTGAACTAGCAGAATTATCCTTAGCTGCTTTGATGCAGGTAATGAAAAATCTTCAGTTTGAGCTGTATTGGAGCAATGTGTGAAAGACCTTCACTTGATTCCCACCCTCCTTATTTTGTCTTGAGAGGCAGTTGTTTTTAAAGCAATAAAGAGGAAAGAATTCAGACACATTTGTATTGTTTGTAAAGAACCAGGAAGCTGTGGCCTACAGCAGCTGAGCTCCTAGGGACCTGTACAAGCCAGAGCTGCTTTCTGTCACAGTGGGAATTTTCACATCTTTGAAAATTGTTTCCTAAATTTTTTTTTTTAATTAGGGGCTGAAGAGATGGCTTATCAGTTAAGAGCATTAGTTTTTGCAGAGGACCTGCGTTTAGTTCCCAGTATCCACATGTTGGCTCATGACCAGTTCCCCAGTTCCAGGGGATTTGATGCCCTCTTCTGACCTCTGCAAGCACCAGGTATACATGTGATACATACATGCAGACACAACACTCATGCACATAAAATTAAAAAAAAAATTGAAAATTTTTTGTTATATTTACTTGTGTGCGGATGTGTACGTGAGCAGGCACTTGAATGCACGTGTGTTTGCCTGCCACAGCATGTATCAGGGGCAAAGGAAAACTTGGAGGAGTTGATTCTCTCCTGTCACTTGGCACCGAGAGGCTGAAGTGGAACTCAGGTAGTCAGGCTTGGCAGCAGGCACCTTTACCTGCTAAGCCATCCCCGGTTACACATCTCTTTACAGGACGGCTCTGGTAGCCCCACGAATGCTTGTGCTTTACTTTGCATTGTTTACTCTTAGGAAAAATTAAACATGGGCTGGACCCACATTATCAATTAAAGGCCCTGACTGAAGGCCTGGAGAGACAGCTCAGCAGTTAAGAGCACTGGCGGCTGGCTGGCTCTTCCCGAGGACACAGGTTTAATTCCCAGCACCAACGTGGAGTCTCACAACTATGTGAAACTCCAGTCCCAGGGGATCCAGTGCCTTCCTCTTTGGTTAGTGTAGCCACTCGTACTTACAAATAAGTAAGTAAAATCTCAAAAAGTTTATGCCCTAACTGAACTTTCACCCCAGTCTGTTTCGTTTTGATGTATTAAACATCAAAAGGGAGTGGAGGAGCCCCAAAACATTTAGATTGTCATAGGCAGATAAAAGAGGACAATTTGAAATAGTGCCCGTAAAAGTTAAGGCAAAGGAAGCCTTTGTCTTAAAATATGTGACTGAGAGCCACAATATTTTAAGACTCAGGTTTTGTTTTTAAATAATAAGGTTACCACTTCCCCAGCGATAAAATCATGTGAGTTTTGAAAATAAAGTGTTGTACCTAAGAGGAAGTAAGACTTGGTTGTTAGAAGCTGCATTTCTGCCATTCACTTAACTATTTGGCGTGCGCCCTGGTTGTCTGCAGGTGTCTGTCGCTGCCCACATGCATGTCCACTGGTTTTTCCTCTCTCCCATAGCAGTTGGTCTTTGAAAGGTGTCTCTTCCCACAGCTTTAGTGCACGAGGCAGGACTGCTGTTGAGTTCTAGCCCAGCCTGGCCTCAGTGGCGGTCCTTAGTGCTGTGCACACAGTAGCTGTTGTTAGGAGACCTAAAATGTGTATTGTGCATGTGGAGGGTCTTGACTACTGAGTGGGTCTGTTCTGAATAAGTTAGCACATTCGTATTTGCTTCTCTGATAACAGGGAAATGGTAAGATGTTAATAGCTTTTCATCCCACCATGTCAGACTGTTCCCCAGAACAGTGGTGTGGAGATGTTTAAACCCCTATTCCTTTGTTTTTTCAAGACAGGGTTTCTCTGTGTAGCCCTGGCTGTCCTGGATCTCACTCTGTAGACCAGGCTGGCCTCAAACTCAGATCCGCCTGGCTCTGCCTCCCGAGTGTTGGGATTAAAGGTGTGTGCCACCACCGCCTGTAAAGCCCTGTTCTTAATCACTAGCTTAAAGCCTGGATTAAAGGATGACTCCCTGTCGGTCGCTTTTAAACAGGATTGACACTTAAAATACCATCAATATGCTAATTGCTGAAGGAAAACGTTAGCTCGTGTGTTGTCGCCTGTGACACTACCTTCTCATTGCTTCCTGGTTACTTAGTGAGAGGCCGATGTCTACAGAGAAGACTGAGGCAGGAAGTCGAGGCAGCAGGCCTTTGTCTGCTGGAGCAGATTTGAGTGAGTTTGCGTATTCTTCCCTCATAGGGTGGGCTTTTTTATTTTGTTGTTTTTAATAACTGCTTGTAAATTGGATGGAAAATGAGAAGATTGAAAATAAATATACATCTGAGGTATGGGAAGATAGCTTCAAGAACTAAAATTTTTTTTTGTTCCATTTATTTTTTAAAATAATTTTTATGGCCCAGTGCAGGCTCTATAAATTGCTGTGTTAATTGGCTCTAAGTAGCTTGCCAGCATCCCTAGGAAGCATGTGGGAAACAGCCTGGTTGATTATGGAGTCAGTGTGTGCTGTGTGCCTGGATCTGGCCTGTGGGGGGCGCCTGGGTTGCATTTAGCTCACTCTTCTACTTAGAACTGGTTTTCCCCATGCTGTTTGTTATAAATTGTGGGAGAATTCTAAGGGCTGTTGTTCTAATGGGGTGAGGTTTTGTAGAGAATAAGGTGTGCAGCTCAAGTTCCAATGAAGCTGTTTGTAGCTTGGGGTTACCAGAACTTGTCCAAGCTGAAAAGTGCTTAGGGCTATCAGTGTTCAGGGTTTTGGGGGCTGAGCTATAGAAAAACTTTAGCCTGGGTGTGTGGACAGGGGCATGTGTAGGTATAGGGAGCTTCACGAGCCATTGGATGTTAAGGGCACGCTTGGTTTACCATCTGCGGCCTTGGAGCTAAGCTTGCTCAGCCCTGGTTCACCGCAGTGGAACATGGAGTGATCTGAGGAGTGAGGCCAGGGAAGGTAAGGGTTCTGCACAGCTGGAAGCACAGCTGGATTGACCTGGTGCCAGCTAGACCTGCCTGACCCTTGAGCCATCCTCTCGAACTCAGCAGCACTCACTGGGTCAGCGGCCCCAGCGTGGGCTCATTGCTTATTGAAGAGATAGTCCATGGAAGGCTCGCCTTGCCATCCTTTCTGTAGAACATCAGAGACAGGGTGTCCAGTAGAAGCTGGCTGACCTCATCCACACCAGGTGTCCAGCTTAGAGCCAGGCTTGCAGTCATGGGGAGGGAGGCCCATGTCAGTTTAACTGGCCTGGTAGAAATAAAGATGTTCTAGAGAGACGCTTGTATCTGTCTCAGTCACTTGAGATTATTGAAACAGTGGACTCAGCTGTGGGGATTTCCCCAGGAATCTCATGCTAGGAGAAGGAGAAAGTGCCTGTCAGAGGGGGAACTTGTCTCCCAGAAAGAGATTCCAAACAGTTCTAAGAGTTGTCACCACCTTCCAGAATGAGACTAGAGATGACCACGGGTCATGGCGGGAGGACTGCACCTTGACAGGGCTCATGTGCATAGCCTTGACTCTCTGTTTAAACCTCATTTTCACTCTAGGACCCAAAGACGCACTTGAGGGCTCTGCTGCATACCTTTGTCCCTCTTCCCCAGGTGGCCACACTGAGTAACCCTCCTTTTTCTGCTTCCCACTATTAAATCGACTCTTTTTATTGGCTTATTGAAGACGGTGGCCAGACCTGACTTGACATAACTTGTAACCCCCATGTCTGAGAAGATCTGTGTGTGCTATAGAGTTTTTGATGGATGAACAGTTCCCACCAAGGGCAACAGCATTGTTTTATTATTGAAAATAGACGTATGTGAGAGCTGGGAGAGATCGCTCAGCTGTTAAGAGCATTGGCTGCTCTTCCAGAGGTCCTGAGTTCAATTCTCAACAACCACATGGTGGCTCACAGCCATCTATAATAGGATCTGATGCCCTCTTCTGGTGTGCAGGCGAACATACAGATAGAGCATCATATACATAAAATAAGTCTTTAAAAAATTAAAAAGAAAATACACATACATTCTCTGAGTCAGTTTTGTGTGCCCCCGACAGCACCTAACAGTGTGATGTATAAATGGTCTCCACTTAATAATTGCTGAAGCTAGCTTTCAGAGTGAGGTGCCCAGTGTATTTACACACACACACACACACACACACACACACACACACACACACACACACCCAAACACCCAAGGCCGAGTGTCGTTAAAGCAGAGTTACATACGATAGGTGGTATCTAGCGGCTAGATACACAGGTGAATGTCTCATCACCCCAGCCCTCCATGTGTGAGAGTGTGTGTGTCCGTGTGAGTATATGTGTGTGTGTGTGTGTCTGTCTGTGTGTACACACGTGTACGTACAGTCAAGCCCAGCTGGGGGGTAGTTCTTTTGCAAGAGGGGTACAGCTGAAGTCCCCAAGGTGGCAGTTACATGGCTCAGGACAGTTGCTGGCAATATCCTCCATCTATCCAAGCAAGACTTGATTGTCCATCTACATCCCTGGAACACCAGTGTGTGGATCTCTGTGCGGTTTGAAGCTGCGTGCACAGGCCGACTGTTAGTAATGTGCATTTGCATTGCTGGCTGTGGCCTTCTGCTGTCACGAACTCTTCTGCTCCACTTGGAAATATTTGAAAATACAGAAAATGGTGAAACTCCGTGGTGGAAGTTAGGAGAACTTGACCTTGTTTAAGGCTCGCTCTTGATAAGAACCCCACCATACGCAGGGAACTCCAGTGAAGCCGGGTGGTGGTCTCATATACTGTTAATCCCAGCACATACTCAGGAAGCAGAGCCAGTCAGATCTCTGAGTTCAAGGCCAACCCGGTCTACAGAGTGAGTTCCAGAACAGCCAGTGCCACACAGAAAAACCAAAACCAAAAAATCTGCAGTGACACACCAGCTAACGAACCCCTCTATGAGACCTCACAGCTGGGAAGTGACTTGGTGTGTGAGGAATACTACTCTTCTGTCCAAATGGTTTTCCTTGTGTGTCTGTGATGTTGTTATATAGCAGTCAGTCGACCAAAACCTAAATACCGAGCTCACAGTTGTTCTAATTTTCTCACCTAGAAGGAGCTGGCGAACACCCCTGACTGCCCTAAGATGTGTGCCTATAAGCTGGTGACCATCAAGTTCAAGTGGTGGGGGCTGCAGAGCAAAGTAGAGAACTTCATCCAGAAGGTAAATCTGCTCACAGTGTCGGGGAGTTGAGAGAGTGGCTGTTGGAAAATGGTCTCTGTGACCAGCGTTTTCCCCTTTATGACATGAAAGTTACTGTCCCCATGTGTCTCTCTGATTCCCTGAAAACCCCAAATCTAAATAACGACGAGATTTTAAGAGACCTTTTTCTTTCTTTTTTTTTCTTTTTTAAGGTTTTACCTTTTGTGTATGGATGTTTTGTCTGCGTGTATATCTGTGTATCACATGCATGTGGTGCCTTTGGAAGCCAGGAGAGGGCATCAGATACCCTGGAACTGTAGTTGCAAACAGTTGAGAGCCATCGGGTGGGTGTTGGAAACCAAATCTGGGCCCTCTGGAGGAGCTACCAGGTCTCACCCTCACTGAGCCACCACTCCGGCCCTTAAGGGACTTCCTTGGGAGAAATGCAGTGCTTTATGTGTTCAGTGTGTTCTCCTCGCTTTCCACCGGTGGTTTTTCTGCACTCGAGCACAAAGCCTCTCCCATGACCAGCCTGTCCATGAAGACACCTGGTTTCCTGGCCACTTCTCTGGCAGTCTTGTCTGGGGTGTCTTCTGTAGAGGTCTTGCCAAGAGTAGATAGACCCTGAAATGGTGACATGATCTAAGGATCCCTATCCCAATTCCTTTTTAAAAAATGGAGATAACATGAGCAGTTAGATAGAGAAGGGGGTATCACAGTGGTGTAGACACATTTATGCATAGTGTTGCTCAACACCACACAGAACAACAAAATACCAGGTTATAAATGCACAGGAAGGCCAGGCAGTGGTGGCACACGCCTTTAATCCCAGTACTCGGGAGGCAGAGGCAGGCAGATCTCTGTGAGTTCAAGGCCAGACTGGTCTACAGAGCGAGATCCAGAACAGGCACTAAAACTACACAGAGAGACCCTGTCTCGAAAAGCCAAAAAATCAATAAGTACACAGGAAGATGTGGGAATACCCTATGTTTACTCTTCCTGTAGGATCCCCCCGTGTAGCTAGAGTTTTCCTGCCGGGCCCACAGTCAGGACAAATCTCTCTCACCCGCCAGTC
The DNA here is from genome assembly GCA_902168415.1 of Peromyscus melanophrys. Lineage (NCBI taxonomy): Eukaryota > Metazoa > Chordata > Mammalia > Rodentia > Cricetidae > Peromyscus > Peromyscus melanophrys. The sequence continues at coordinate 7,200 of CABHPR010135113.1, forward strand.
CCACAGCCGCTCAGACCTAACCAAGTAAACACAGAGACTTATATTGTTTACAAACTGTATGGCCGTGGCAGGCTTCTTGCTAACTGTTCTTATATCTTAAATTAATCCATTTCTATAAATCTATACCTTGCCACATGGCTAGTGGCTTACCGGCATCTTCACATGCTGTTTGTCATGGCGGCGACTGGCAGTTTCTGGCCAGCCTTCCACTTCCCAGAATTCTCTCCTCCTTGTCCCGCCTATACTTCTTCCTGCCTGACCACTGGCCAATCAGTGTTTTATTCATTGACCAATAAGCAACATGTTTGACATACAGACCATCCCACAGCACCCCCGCCCCATCATCATCATTATAAAGATGTCTTTAGGGGCTGGAGAGACAACTCAGTGGTGAAGAGCACTGGCTGCTTTTCCAGAGGACCTGGGTTTGATTCCCAGCACCCACATGATGGCTCACAGCCATCTGTAACACTCGTTACAGGGGATCCACACCACTTTGTAGCCTCCACAGGTATTGCAAGCATGAGGTGCACAGACATGCATGCATACACAGAGGAAATTCTAGGCAATAAGAGACGTCCCTGTTATGCACTGGACTCTCACTGTGGTTCTTAGCCTATTCACAGCCAGCCCTTGAGCACACTGTAGGTTGCTGGCCTTCTCCCCTTGACATTGTAGTAAATAGGTCGGCAGTCCAGTTTAGATAAAGAGAAGTCACATGTGTAAACATGCAGTTTTCCATTCATGGGGGAAAAGTGGAGAATTGTTCCCAAAGTGTCAGTTGTTGTATGTACTTTGCTCTCTTTTTGGGAAAGTTGAATACAACTTAAATACTTGGGTATTTAAAGCCGGTATTTCTATACATGGTTTCCATATGGGTGTTTGTGTCTGTACATACACATGGGCAGTAATGTAAAGCACAAAAGAATGCCGAATACCTAGTGCTTTCATCATTGTGTCTCTGAGCACCGGGTTTTCCTTCAGTGCAGGGTGCCCCATGATAAACGGTGAGGACTGAGTCTAGTCTTACTGTAGAAGAACCTAGTTGACCTTTGATCCTGGGCAATGAGAATAGGTGTCAGTATATGGGGCCCAGCAGGAACATACGGAATTCACTTATGCATGCCGTGTGCTCTCGGCTTCCACCAGACCGGTCATCCTTTTGCCAGTGGAGATTCTTTCCCATTTCTCAGGGAACTTTGAAAGTAAGTTTTGAATTATGTATGTTTGTTTGTTTGTTGTGTATGGTTGTATGTATCAGCTGCATGGGTGCGGAGGTCAGAGGACAGTTTGTGGGAGTTGGTTCTCTCCTTCCACCGTCTGAATCCAGATATTGACCTGAAGTCATCAGGCTTGGAGGCGAGCACCATTGCCTGCCGAGCCGCCCCTTCACAGGGAATCTGTTTTCCTCCTGTATAAAATGACGATGGGGTAGAATTAATGTAAAGAATTCACAGAGTCTCTACACAGCCCTGGCTGTTCTGGAACTCATTATGTAGACCACGCTGGCCTTGAACTCTTGAGATCTGCCTGAGCGCTGGGATTAAAGGCATGTGCCACCACACTTGGCTAGTTTCTGCTGTTATATAAAGTGGTCTTTTCAAACTAAGTGCAGGTTCTTTTTATGTGCTGCTTGGGACGTGTACAGTTAATGTGTCACTAATTGTGCGTTTTTGCCACTTTGTTTTAAAAGCAAGAAAAACGGATATTTACAAACTTACATCGCCAGCTCTTTTGTTGGATTGACAAGTGGATTGACCTGACGATGGAAGACATTAGGAGAATGGAAGATGAGACTCAGAAAGAACTAGAAACAGTAAGGCTTGCTGTAGCAGTTCTGTTTCCCTTCTCTAAACGTTACATGCTTAGCAAGTATAGACCTGGAGTTGGGGAGAGTGTTGCTGGAAGCCATTTCTAACTTACCATGTGTATTTTCATCAAAATGGAACTTTTTGGACACTAATGCCCTTCAGCCTCTAGAAGGTGGACTAGAGCTTTCTTAACCTAGAATGTGTTCCTTGTAAATAATATCCCGGTGGTTTGTACTGGGTCTCGGGCATCTCTGCGACAGTACCTGTCTTGTTCTTTTGATCAGGATGCCTTTGGCTCAGCCTGCTCAGCAGTCAGCTCAGTTCCCTCCATAGGCAAGGTGAGGCTGATGAGTCCTCCGAGTCCAGCGGTGCCATCTCCCCTCTCCCAACTAGCAGTGAGCTCTTCTTCCTTGGAAAGCTCTAGGCAGATTCCAGTGGTCCTTGGCAAGGGGTCAGGGGATAGTTCCATGGCTAAACTTGCCCTAGCTTCTGCCCATAGCCAGTGGGTGTCTACACTCTTCCAAGGCCATCTTCTTTGGCTTCCTCCCACAAGGATTTGGTTTTGATTTTTCCCTGAACCATGCTTTTCTGCAGTTGGTAGTTCATTCCCAAAGTGGGAGGTAAATTCAAGGCATATCCAGGACCCTCAGCGCTTCCACATAGTCACCTGAGTCCCTCCTGTCAGAGGTCCTGGCTCTGCAAGCCCTGCAGGTGTGGTATCTGATGCCCTGTGTGAGGCTAGAGCCCCATATAGTCATGGGGAGTGGCAGGAAGTCAGGCTTTTTGACAGGGAAGGGGTACTGTCTCTGCTGTAGCACAGTGAAGGATTGTCTGCAGTTGGTTACTTGGGGTGATCAGGGCAGGCCGGCTTCTAATTACCTTACACCAGTCTTTAGAAAGAAGTATGCTGTATGTTCTTAATAGGGCAATAGAATGTTTTAGCCTATCTTATATTTAAAGTAAACTATAGACAGACATCACCTTATAAATGGATTTTGCTCCAGATTATTTTAGGTTGACTGAATTTGGAATGTACTTTCCCATAGAGACAATATTATAAGGGGTTAGTTTTTCTCTTACTGAAGCTCTGAGTTCTGGGTCTTTGGAGTAGGGTGACAGAATGATGGAATCGAAGGAGTGGCAGGGTCTCCCTCTCCCCTTTGTTCTGAGGCTGGCCATGGATATTTAAGCAAGCACAGGTCATGCTGCTCCGGCCTTAGCACCTCTCACCCCCTGTGCTCACTTCTCAATAGTTAGGTGCTCCTCCAAAAGCAGCCCTGGCACCACCCCTCCCAGCACGAACCCTTTCCCTGCTATGCCCTGCCTCCTAGTAAACACTCACTCCTCCTACCATCAGCTCTGGAGCAGCTGCCCAAGCTGTAGCACAGCTGCTTCCAGCCAGTGTTTACCAGAACCTGGAGGGGCGCAGAAAACCATCCTCAGCAAAGACCCCTTGCCCTGGCTATGCATTTTGTGCTGAACCGTCAGTTGAGGAAGACTGATCACTGGTGACAGATGGTGAACTCGGGCCCCTGCATCCCGACCCCTTGGGTAGAATGTGGCTGAGGTCTGCTGCTCCCTACTCTTGGTTCTTTCAAGGTTCTCAGCCTGCAGATCCCTGACCACACCATGAGAGCCCTTAGCCTGGAGGTGCCAACCCTTGCTCCCACCTGTGGCATAGGCCGAAAGAGCAGCAGCTGCTCTGCCAGCCATTTGGAAGTAGCACTATAGCAGCTCGGGGCTCAGAGTGAACGAGGTCCCCGTGAACTTGCACTCTGTCCTGGGTTCAGGGTATAGATGGCTGTTTGATCTGTGAATACTTGGGAAGTGTTTTAGGCAGGTCTCAGCGTTCGTGCTGACCATCCTCACACTAGCTTCTCCTTGTGAAGTCACAGAGTATTTTATGCCTGTAGTACTGCTCATAGTTCCATCGGTTGGGGTGTGCCAGTCCTCAGAATCATGCAGCATGGGGCCTGTGGCTGGGAGCACCAAGCAAGCAGCTCCTTCCCCGTGAAGAAGACTGCAGTTCTGCAGGAATTTCTTCTTATGCCTAGTCAAGGACTCTCATACACTGTAATGTTCTTAATTCCCAGATATTTTAAGAATTGGCTTTCTTTTTATCAAATCTCTTTTAGACTTGAGAATGCCTGGCACCTTACGTTGGGCATAGAAAGAAAGGACATGCACATGCATGCATGTGTGTGTGGCCTGCAGTCTGCAGGGCTGTAAGGATTAGCCAGGTGGTGGAAGAGAACTGGCCAGACCAGGGAGGATTGGGGGAAGGGATTGTTTGTTTTCTGTCTGTTTCTGGTTTTCTCCTTTGAGGTGTTTTTGGTTTTTTTGTTTTGTTTTGTTTTTTGTCTGTAGCTGTTAGACATGCCTGCTCTTCTGCTGGTTCTTTTTGCCGTGTGCTGTTACTCTGTGTGTCTTTCTTTGATCCTTGCTCTTTTCACTAAACCTGGAAGCACCGAGAAACGGCAGCAGCACCCTCACAGCTTCCTGTCTGGTCTGGAGACGGACCACGCCCCCCTCCCCTGAAGCGTTTTCTCAAAGCATATTGACAATTTCCTTGCAATTGTATCCCTGATAATTTGCTGCCAAACTGGAGACCTTGGTTTAGATGCTTAGTTAACTTTCCAGGATGTTTAAGGAAAACCCCACACAAGTTTGTTGAAGCCTCAGAACCACATCTCTTCTGGGAATCCATGAGAAGTAGACAGTCTCTGTGTAATCATTGCTAGATCTTTTTTCTCCACTTGCTTACTAACCCCTAGGTAGAATCATTTTAGCAGCTCATGATTTTATTTTACATTTAGATGCGTAAGAAGGGTTCCGTCCGAGGCACGTCGGCTGCTGATGCCTAGATGAGTCCCCTGTAGGTCAGAGACATTTTCAAACTGTGTAAGTGAAGACCTGGGTAAAAGAATGTCTAAAAGCCTGTGCCTTTGGTGATGGGGAATTAGCTGCTGAGCCCGCCATAGGCTCTTGCCTGTGTTGACGGGACCCTACTTTTAGAATTGAAGAGGTGCCTGTTGTAGAAACTGTGAGCATGTATGTTTTGTGGATCACTCTGTGGGCCAGGTTGAATGTCACAGTCTCCGCCCCGCTGTCAGTGGCACTGTCCTGGAAGCTGGTTGACCTTTTGATAGCCAGCCGATTAGTGGAACCGTTCCTCAGTAGAACCTTTTGCGGTTGGTTCCCAAGGAAATCCAGGATCCCTCCTGCCCCACTATCAGGCTAACTTCAGTAGCTCACTGTAGGTAAAATGTGTTCTGTATGCCATAGCCTCCCTGGTTACTCTGTAGTTTACTTTGTAAGCCTAGCATTTTTCTGTGGTGTTTCCACCAAAGCCTGTGTGCCTACACGACATTTCCATAGATGGAACAGAGAGTGTCCACGTCCACCCCACAGGCGCAGACAGAGAACAAGAGCAGCAGAACCTCCTCTTGGGTGCAGATGTGAGTAAGGACAGAGCAGGGCCCTGTGCCCAGACCTGCACTGAGCCTCCTGGCTGCTCGCTTAACGGAGCTGCCTTCCCCCATGGACTAAGTGAGAGGTGTTCGGTCATGAAAAGGAGCTGCTATACCAAAAAGAATTGAGGAGCACTTCTGAGATTGCCCCAAAGTTATTTATATTTCATTCAAAACAAAACAAAAACCGGGTTTTTTGTTTTGTTTTGTTTTGTTTTTTTGTTTTTTGTTTTTTTTTTTCAATTATTGCCACTTTAAGTACTAACTTTCTGTGATTTGTTCCTGCTTCAAATTTACTTTTCTCTGTGATGAAATAAAATGTTTTGCCTTTAGCATGGCCAGTCTTTAAACAGAAACAAAGTTTTGGGGTGCAGTAGTTTGGGGAACATTTTTCTATCCGTTTTTTTTTCCATATTGAGTATCTCAGGAGAGCCTGGGCCTAACTTGCTGTGTGCTTCTTTACTTTACAGCTACGGAGTCAAGGCCAAGTGAGGGGAACAAGTGCAGCCTGTGACGAGTGAAGACGCCACCAGTGTCTCTCAGTGATAACTCAAGCGCACGTGTGCACACACACACACACACATACACACACACAGGTTTGTGTGTATATGTGTGTATGTCTGTAGCTGTATGAAAAACACATATGGCTACAGGCCTAGATACACACAAGCGTATATATGTACATGCAAAACATTGAAGGGATCAGTACAATTTCTCCAAAGTACTGTACCGATCTTCAGCAAAAATACTAAAGAAAATATTTTCAATATATATACCTGGAACAGATTTTAATAATCAACAATGTGATGCCCTTGATGGATAAACGGACTGCCATGTGGTGCCATGTGGTGCTGGCTGGCGTGCTTCCCGAATGCCAGGTGTGGACCAGTGTGTGTAGTCTTTGGTTATGTTTCTGTTTTCTCGAGTCACCACACATACATTTTTATTTTCATCCCATCAGCAACAGATTCCTACAGAACGATTTCAAATTTTTAGATACTCCAGTGAATCTAGAAAGTCAGCTCTGGATGTATTTATAACTATTTATTTCTGGGTGGCCACTATCTTCCAGCCAAATCCAACAATACCCAACAAGTAAGGAGTCAAAGTAAAGCTCTTTACTAGTTTGCCCGAGGGGTGGGGAAATCCTTTTTTTAAAATTGCCACTTTTTATTGGATTTTTGTATTTTGAATTTCAAGTATTTTTCTACATCAAATCTAGCAAAAAACAGTGATGACGGTTTGTGATTTATAATAAACACTAGACAATATTCAGACTCTGGCTGAGCAAACAAGGCTTTGATAAAGGAAGTCACCCTATGGGTAGTGCAGGTCCTCTGGAGTTTTGTTTCTGGAGTTCCAGGGTGGAGACTCTGCAGATCGTCTGTATTGCTCTGAGCTCACAGGGTGGGAGAGAGTGACATTTAGCTCTTTTCCTGTTGTAATCCAAGCCACGGGGAAATGCTGACGGGGAGCTAGGAACAGTTTGAATGTGGTACAGGGCTGTCACTGTCCTCAGGCCCAGCTAGATCCTCAGCATTGCTGCCTACACTGCTTCCTCTTCCTCCCCCCTCCTCCTCCCTCTCTCCTCCCTCCCTCCCTTCCCCCTCCTCTTTCTCTTCCTCCTCTTTTTTTTTTTTTTTTTAAAAAAAAGAGTAATAGCTAGGTAAGATTTTTTTTTTTATCAACTTTTCTGTCTGTCTGATGCCGTTTTCCCTTGTCAGTCCTGAAAGCCTGACCAGAATCTTACTGTTGAAGCCTTCAGGTCACACACTGTCTTCTTAACACACTACCCCACAGTCCTCCATCCCCCCCCCCCCCCAGAACACATCACCCCTGCAGTCAGCCCATTAGTAACCCCTTTGCTGACAGTCTTGCCCTCCATGCCCCTCTTCCCATGTCCTGTGTTCCCGTGGGAGCGATGACAGAGCTTCCCACTGCATTGCAACAATTCCCTGTCATCCTCCGCAACAGACCCTGGGTCCCGTGTGCCCTCTCTGCTCATTTTGTGGGCACTGTTGGGAGATGGGCTTGGTCACATCAGTGGAACAGTCACCTGAAGGCTCATCGCCAACCCCAGGCACTGGAGAACCCAGTCTCTCCCCCAATGAAACTAACTCGAGCACATCTGCAGTCTCATTGGGAGCTTGGGCACACAAGGAAGTGAGAGCCTGGTGTGGACTCTAATGTTTTTCTAACAACTGTGGAGATTGAGGGGATGTGTGGTGAATGTAAAATACCCCGTTGACTTGGCAGTCTCTTGTGTAAATTACAGTAAAACAAAGTAAGTGAAATTGAAACAAAAATAAATTTGATCACAAAATGCCGCTTGTGTGCTTGAATGGCTGTTTCCCTGGTGCCTCTTGCTTGGGGCAGCGCAGGCCACTTGGATTCTGGCTTTTCAGCGGCCCCACTCTGAGAAGAAGACAGAAAGGTTCTTGGTGTGTTGCTGGTCCTGTGAGGTGGCTTGTTCTTGACATTGGCCTTTGCCGTCGGGCTGTCACATGGTTTCAGAGGTGATTTCCTGTCCTTATGGGAAGCTGGGTACTGTTAGCCTCAGAATATGTAAAAAATATTTTTAAAGGAAAGAAAATACAGAAAATTTTGTTTTTAAGTGCTCTGTCGGGCTTTGCTGTTAAGTCTTGACTGTCTCGAGATCGTGGCTCCTAGATACTTTGTCCTGTAGAACTTGGTCATTTCTGCTGTGCTCCCTTTTTGAGACAAGGCCTACTGCCCGAGCAGCTTAGTGTGCAGCGTGTTTCCAGGGTGTTTGGGGTTCCTTTCTTGGTGTTCTGTTCAGATACAACATCAGCATGCATGGTGACCTTGTGTCTTGTGTGTCTCCACCTGAGTGTTTGTACACAGGTCCCTGGCGCTCAGCGGAGTTCTTGGGGTGGGAGGTGCAGATGTGCAGTCCAGTGTGGGAGACAGACAGACAGGAACAGGTACAACACAAGTCGGTGTGGTACCCTCAGGAGTGGGGTTGGAGAAGAGATGTTACAGACTCACTGGGCAAGCAGTCCCAGCAGCTGTGACCCCAGGAGCCCTGAGAACTCTGCACATCTTCTGCTCTGCCCTGGAGGGCACAGGCCCAGGCAGGTGAAACTTTGCACCCTTTTGACAGATGGCAGCCCTCTTTTCTGGCCTTCTGTTTTGCTGTTCCATTCGCTTTCCATGCTACTTCCTCACGTGTCCAAGGCTGCTCAGACCTCCTGTCCCCTCAACTTGATGGTGTTTCAGGTGTCCCAGCCCAGTCCCTGCAGACATGTCTCAGGAGGTAAAGAGGTATTCAGCCTCTGTCTTGAGGACACACTGGAGCTCCCCAGCCATCCAATGGAGAACTTGCTGACCTTGCTCTTAGGTCAGTAGAGCCACCAGAAGTCAGGAGGTGAATCTCAGAGGGTCTGTGGAGTTGCAGGATTCTAGAGCTTGGATTGGTGTGACTGGGAAGGAAGGAGAGCAGTCCCAGCCCGTCTTGTCTATGAGATGCCTTGGGCAGACCCGCCCATACACTCTGGTCATGTTACCTGGCATGAAAACAATATGCAACTGCAGTTGACTTCACATCCCCTCGAGCAGGTTACATCGGAAAAGTGGGAAAGGTGGATGTTCCTGAACCTTCCTGTAGTGATCATCCATTCATCTGTCTGGTGTTGCCATGGTGCAGGGCTTCTTTGCTGGAGAGGCATTTGGAACAGCCTTATTCTGACAAAACCAGCCTCCTGCACTCTGACAGGCTTCCCCTCTCAGACTGAAATTTCACACAAGGAACCTTAGAGACTACCTCGTGCATTCGCATTCTTCTCTTCTGCTGAGTTAAATCCTGAATTCAGATGTGACTGGATTAAGAATGTCTCCATTCCCGCCACGGTCCTCTGGCCGTCCGAAAGGCAGCCTTTGCAACTCCATATCCTGAGTGAATGTTTCGTCATGCTAGAGGCCAGCTTGACAATAGATGCACCCTAGACAACGAATGAAAACCTTTACAGATGGCCACTTTCCCGTCTCTCGTCTTTCTGTGCATCTGTCTTGGTGCACTCTCACTTCAAAAGCAGGAAAGGGGCCCAGAAAACCCATGTCCTCTCCTTCAGGAAGCTGTTTATTGTGGAGTGGCCTCTCTGCCACAGTTCACTCCTGGCTGACGGATGGCACCCTTAAATCTCATATTTCACAGACTGTTAGTGTGGGGACTCCTCAGGGGCAGGTGTCATGCTGTGCCTCAAAGTTGCCTCTTGTAATGGAAGTTTCAATCATGAATGTCGTTTTTCCCACAGCAGATGTCTGCCAGTCCAGTGACACCTTACTCTTGGGGTCTAGGAGAGGAGGAACAAGATCTAATCTCTTCCCTCAACCCGCAACACAAGGGGCAGCAGCTCTGGCAGCTGTTCAGGGAGCACTGAGTCTACCCTTTCTCCTTCCTCCTCAGTTACCCAAGCCAGAGGCTTCAGAGTCCATCTCCAGAATGTGGGTATATCACTCATGGCCTCCCTAGGCAGGAAGCCTAGCTGGTCCCCCAGTCTCAAAGAGTGTTCCTGGATGAGCCCATGCTGCCCTTTGTCTTTCAGTCCAAGCTGTGTTCTGAACGCCCTCAACTCAGGCAGGGGACCACGAACTCCACACGAAAAGATAAGCTCACTGGGTATGGTGGTCCACACCTTTAAACCTAGCATTCAGGAGACAGGCGTGTTCTTCGTCAGGTCAAGGCTGTCTTGAGCTACATAGGGAGTCCTGTCTGTATCCACCATAGCTGCACACTAAAATACTGCTTTGTTTTTAAGGGTTATGCAGTATGTGAGACCTTGTGTCATAGTTTCTCTGACAGCTGTATGTCTCTGCTTCATGCGGAAACAGCCAGTGACCTTCATATAGTGTGGCCCCCAGAGCCTTCATGGGAAGACAGGTTTGACCAGTGGTCAGAAGTGTAGCACCCTGTATGGATAGTCTTGGGCTCTGCCACAAGCAGCTGTCTAGAACCCTTGTGGTGGTGCTGTGTTCCTGACTCCATGAGATCCAGAATGCCAGTCACCGCCGTTAGGTGCCTCATTCTGGTGCTAACTGGCAGAGCCAATGGCAGTCGGCTTCCCTAGCCAAGATACTCAGAGGAGTAGTTGAACGCATTTCATTTCCAGCCAGCACAAACCCAGAGCTGCAAAGGTGGCGCTACAGTGAGTTCACAGAAGGTGTTGAAGAGCATGCTGCTTAAATTCTTGAGGTGTGCTGTTCCTCTACTGTGGTGCCCCCAACTTGTTAACCTGGGCTGTGTGCCCTGGCTTCTGGTGGAGTCTGCCTTAGTTTCTGAGAAGCTGTGAGGTGTCTGACATGCTGCCAGTGTGTTGATCCTTTGTCGTATGTTGATGGCAAAATAGCCGTACATTTCAGGCCATGAGGCGTGGAGAAGCTGGACAGGAGTGGCTCACGGTGAAAACAAGCTTCGACTCTGGGTGGCCCATGGCAAGATGGCTCCCTGCGTCCCTGAATGCCAATAGCATCGTTTTAGCACGACTCTCCCTTTCTAACCCACCCAGAGGTGCTGTGCCCACTTCCCGTCCAAGGTGTGCTAGCCTCCACTCCCATGTGCCTTTGCAGGAGAGGACCTGTGAGAGGCCCCAGGACAGCTGTAGTCCACAGCAGCTGTTTGTTTGTTTAGAACTGGGGCTGGCAAGCTTTTTGTAAAGGACCAGGTGTTCATTGAGATTTGGGGGCTATATAGTCTTGGGCAGCTGCCCTGCGCTGCCCCTGTAGCAGACAGGTAGCCTTGAGCATCACAGGGTGAGGGGTGTGGCTCCACATGGGCCAGGTGACACCTTGTTAATTGTCTAAGGCATCATCTGATTTCAAAAACAATGCTAATGTCCACCAGCACTGCCATCCAAGTAGACATCACACCAGCTTTGCAGCTCAACAGTTGGCCTGGAAGGCAGGTGACACTGTTTTTACATCTACTAAAAATGGAGGCAGAGCCGGGTGGTGGTAGTGGCGCACGCCTGTACTCCCAGTACCTGGGAGGCAGAGGCAGGTAAATCTCTGTGAGTTCCAGACCAACCTGGTCTACAGAGTGAGTTCCGGGACAGCCAGGGCTATACAGAGAAACCCTGTCTGGGGGGAGAGGTGGGGGATGGAGGCAGGTTGCCTTCTGAGCAAGGGTCCCGCAGATCATCTGCTTGTCCAGACCACAGTTCCCAGTTCAGAATTCTAAGCCTGTGGCAACAGCCTCAGTGCTCAGCCTTTTGTTGTTGTTGTTTTGTCTTGCTGTCTGGTTGGTTGGTTTGGTTTCTCTGTATATCTTTGGCTGTCCTGGAACTCACTCTGTAGACCAGGCTGGCCTCGAACTCACAGAGACCTGCCTGCCTCTGCCTTCCACCCTGAGTGCTGGGATTAAAGGTGTGTGCCACCAGCATCTTAAGAGCATTTGCTCCTAAAGTCCCCTGAGGCAGAGCTGAGCTTCCCCGTGGTGGCACAGAAACCCTCAGGCATATTCTGTAAGTAGAAGGGGCAGGTATGGGAGGTATGTGCTAGACACCAGAGCCCCTCACCCAGCGTGGCCTCTAGCAGAGTGTGAGCAGCCAGGTCTGTTCTCAGATTCCACACTTGGGGGCCTCCCAGGAAAGGTTGGGCAACATTCTCCCCCTGCTGAGGTCCCTGCCCAGTGGCACCTTGTCTCCCTCCTCCCCTCCCCCTCCCCCAACTGGCTTTGTGTTGGTGCTGTGGGCCATGAGCAGTCTCCAGGAACCTGTCTTGTGTCCCTTCTAAGTGTGTTTGACAGCAGTTGGGGGCTGCGGGCTGGGGGGTGGGGAACAGCTGGCCTGGGAACACCTGGAGGGAGCAGTGGTGAGGCTGTGGGCAGGGCTGTCCCACTGTACCAAGGTATTACAGCTTTGCCTGTAACCACACGAGGCCTGGAGACTACCTCCCCTACATGCCTGGCCAGCGTTGCCTTCTCTGACTGGGGACAATGTCGGTCGGGCATCTAGTGGGCCATGAGCTCAGTGCCCTGCTGTGTGGGAGGCTGTAGCGGGAATCTTAGAGGGTCTTATTAATAAAAACAAACCTGGAGCTGGGTAATGGGGTGAACGCTGGAAGATCAGAGAAGCAGAACAAGCCACAGCTAACCTCACCTCACCTCAGCTGATCCTGTTTTCTCAGACTGGAAGCCTCTGAGTCCTCATCCAGAATGAATTTCAGCTGAACTGCTGCTCAAAAGCCTAAAAGCTTAACCTGCCTAGTTCCTGGTTTTCATGCCTTATATACCTTTCTGCTTTCTGCCATCACTTCCTGGGATTAAAGGCGTGAGTCACCATGCCTGGCTGTTTCCAGTGTGGCTTTGAACTCACAGAGATCCAGATGGATCTCTGCCTCTGGAATGCTAGGATTAAAGGTGAGTGTGCCACCATTATCTGGCCTCTATATCTAGTGGCTGTTCTGTTCTCTGACCCCAGTTAAGTTTATTAGGGTGCACAATATTTTGGGGAACACAGTATGACCACAGGGTCCAGACATCTAATGGGATTTCAGTCTTCCTCTTAGCCCTGCTTGAGTGACTGGCTCTCCTTTTCCTCTTGTGAGACTGAGTCCAGCACCTGTACATGTCAGTGCTGCCCATGGCTGGACTTCTCCACTGCCCTGGATTTCACATCCCACACTAGATCTCTCTCCCCCAAGACTGTCATGATGTATCTGGCAGCCACCATCTCAGGGTGCTGGGAGGTGGGGATGTGCTGGGATGAGATGGTGACCCCCCATGTTTGCTCAGTGGAATTACTGTTGCTGCCCCTGTCCTGTTAGTGAACCCTGTTAAGTGTGGTTGACACCATGGAGTCATAGACTGGACCTGGCTGCTCAAGCTGCAAGAGACCATGCTGGGTCAGAGGCTTTGGCATTTAGCATCCCATGCTTGCCCCTCTACTTAACCTAACAATAGGCCCAGAATGAAGCCTTGGCCCCTCAGAGCCTTGGTGTCCTGCCAGTGGAAGTCTGAGTAGTCAGCACCAACATGGAACATGGCTCTGTGACAGGGAACATATGAAAACAACCCTTTGTCTGTGCCCTGGTTGGGCTCTTAGCTAGAGTCACCAGCCATCCCACTTTACCCAGGACAAAGTATTCCTGGGAGGCCAGACTTCAGTACTAAAACCAGGACAGTTCTAGACAAACAGAAATCACTGGTCACCCTGTTATACGACCCAAACACCAGCATACTTGAATCCAGCAGCTTTTATTTAAAGGCAGATGTAAACACCGAGCCAACATTATATAGAAGACAAGCAATGTCTACAACCTGACTGCCTCCATCTCCGCCAGGACACGGATGGCAGAGCTGGGAGTAAGCAGGGGACTGAAGCCAGTCTCACAGGAGGTCTCGGAAAACACTTAGCTAGGCCAGGGACAGCCCGAAGGGTTCATCCTCATGGTGCACCATTCTCCCCAGGATGCCCTGGACAGTTAGCTCCCTGGGTTTCCAGCAGCCCAAGGACCCCTTCCCAAAGGAGTGAGTGCAGGGCCCCCGGGGCAGACGCGCCTGTCGTACCCCCTTCCCTTTCATTCCTGCCACTCACCCCTAGGCTCCACCCACAGTGGTCTCATTCCAGTTTCTGAGACCAGAGAGCCCTTAGGTCTGTTTTGAATGAATGGAACAGAAGAGGCTTGGAATTTAACCCATTCCATGCTAGCCTGCCTCCTGCCTTTAACCATTTCCTGCCCCTGCCTATGGCATGACCTGGCAATGGCCACCTAGCTCTCTCCCATTTTGCAGGGAAACATTTCTGCTTTATGACTGCGTGTGCTCTCGTTTCTCTCCCGTTATCTTAATGAATTAACTGGGTGCCCGTTGCTCCCCGGCCCCCCGCAGTTTATGAGCTGTACAGCAATCACTGCGATCTTAGTCAGCCCCACACAGTTGTTGTACCGGTTCCTATTACAGTAATTGGCATGAACTTTATTCTTTTGCAGAGAGATTCTTTGGCCCGCTGAGACTGCATAACCATCTGCCATAAATTGAGACTAGTACGGCTTATTTTGGTGAATGCAAAATTGGATCCCATTCTTTACTCTGTGGCTTGATTCAACTTCCAGATGGTTAATCCACATGAAGTAATAGGAATGCACCACAGCTCTGCTTAGCTGAAGATGGAGACGTAATATTTATTTGCTGATGTGGAGGCCTCCAAACGCTGCCCTGTCAGGATGTCAATATATAACACAGCAGCACAGAAATGTCAGCTTGTTCCGCAGGAACGACAGCCTCCCCTGAGTTGCCATGGGGGACCCCTGGGTGCCCCCCCCACCCCCTGTCTGTCCTTGACCTAATCTCAAGAGGTTTTGTTCTCTCCTGGGCTGCTTCTTATCAGCTAGGTCTGCCCGTGTAGCTGGCTTCACATCTGCTTTGACTTTAGTGCCTGTGACATTTTCATTAATACTTCTCCAAGGTTGAGCCTTTATTCCAAATACCCTGCAGCTCACAGAAGCCTAAGCTCAGCTGTGCCCAGCTGGGGGCTGCTGGGAAACTTGGCCCCGAAATACCAACAAGTCTGCTGTCCCCACCCAGACAAGCTGATCAACACTTTTTAATTATTACTGATCATGCTCACCTGCTATGCTGGAGGATGCAGAGGTAGATCTTAGGGGTGGGGGGAGTGGCTTTCTGGGGAATATTGACTGCCTCTGGGCTTGGCAGCATGCGCTGCCCTGCCCCCCAAACTCCTTCTGGACCTCAGTATGTGGTGCAGGAAGGGCTGAAGCCTGCATCTCACCACCTGGGAGTGCTAAAGCGGCGGGGGGTCCCCTACACCAGATGGGTCCTCCAACTCAGTTTACCCAGGGCTAATCTGGTTTAATCCCTCCTCCTGTGCGCCACTCAGAGCTGGGCACACTGAGAGAGACAGTTGCCCACTCTGTGGGCCTGTCTGTCCTAGATCTGCAGAGAGGACCTCTGGGACTCATTCTGAAGGTCCAGTGTTGTGGTATGTTCTCTGGGTGATTCCGATGGGCCCTTGAATTTGGGAACCTCACATGCCTCCACAGCCCACCATCTTACTATGTGCCTTTGGATGCAGAGGGCATTTTGCATGGATTTAACCCACAGTGCCATCACAGAAGTCTCTACTTCTTCCTGCCCCAGTTCTCATCTCTGCCTGCCTACCTTTTGCCACTCAGAAGACTGACCGGAAGGAAGGCCAGGACACAAGCAAGTACTTGTGTTAGGGTTGTGGCCTACACCTACTCTCCACTTTCATTTTCAAAGTTCTTGGGTACACTTGATGAGCAATTAGATTACGGAGATTCTAGCCACATGGGAATTAGATGTAGACTTAAAAGAGGGTGGTGAAAGCCAAGTGTGGTGGCGCACACCTTTAATCCCAGCACGCAGGAGGCAGAGGCAGGCTGATCTCTGAGTTCCAGGCCAGCCAGATCGAATAGTGACGGCCCTTTCTCAAATAACCGAAAGAAGTGAAAAAATACAAAACAAACACACTTGAAAGTTTCCAGATGGAACAAGTAAAGCATAGATCCGTGGCGGAGTCGTGGGCCTCCTCTGCCCATCACACACGAAGCTGTGTGCAGTTCCCAGTCACTCCAGGCCGCCGTGCCTCTCACAACAGCCCTTGCCATGTCTGCTCAGGCTGCCTGTACCGTGCAGATGGAAAGACTTTAAAGTTGGGCCCTCGAAACGCACGCTTGGCAAGAGAATGGCAACCAGCGAGGAGCTGTCCAAAGGAGCCCGGGGTCCATCCAGCAGGATCAGAGCCTCTGGCTGGAGCCCCTGGCTTTAGTGGCAGGCCGTGTGTTTGTTCAGGTGGGCTAACTAAAGCTCCAGGGGCAGGCTGCCGTGGAGGGGGAGAAAGGCGGAGCCAAGTCAGACAGCTCCCTGGCTGCGGTGGCGGCGGCGGCTGCTGCTGCTGCTGCTGCTGCTGCTGCTGCTGCTGCTGCTGCGTCAGACGCCTTCTGCACCCACATTGGATGCAGCAGTGCATCCTGTGGTCCCTACCTTCAGGAAACTCTGGAAGCTGCCTTCTCTCGTTGCCTGGCCACGGCTCCTCTCCCCCTCAGAGGAGCCTCCTGACTCCAGCAGAGGCCACACCCCTGTGTTCAGTGCTATCCCACAAAACAGGGTCATGTGCAGATTCCTTGGTGGCTCTCCAGGCCCCTCCGCTCTCATCCTGCCCCCATTCTATTCCAGCTACACTGCCTCCTGCTGGCTACTTTGTGTCCCACCATGCAGGTCCCTTCGGCCATGGCTGATCCCATTCCCGGGAATGATCACCAACATCCCCTCAAGGGTCCCTCCGTTGACTCACCGGGTCTGATGGTCTCTCTTCAGATGTCTTCCTGAACCCATTTGGGCCCTCTTACAGCTAGTCATAGTTTTTTTTCAGCACTTACTACAGGGTGGGGAGAGAAAAAAAGAGGGGGGCATTTCCCACTGGACCAGAAGTTTCAGGAGACCCCTGCCCTGGTGGCCGTTACACGTGGGATGAGCAGCCACTGTCTTCAGTGTTAGGATGGGCTGGCAGCTCTCAAGGAGACCCAGAGCGCAGAGATCACATGCAGCTGAATGGGGCTGTCCAAATGTAATAATGGCCGTCCGTGTTGCTCTGCCCAGAGCAGCCATTCTGGAGCATTCTGTGTAATTGGAGCACAATTAAGCATCTGGCAGTGTTTCCCTGGGCCGAGATCTGATTCCGAGCTTACTCGACGTGAGCTCTGGTTTCTTTTTGCTAGAACAACAAATCTGGATTCCCCCCAAGGCAGACCCTGTGGTCTGGACTGCAGGGGAATCCTGGGGAGTAAGGCTCACACTAAAGGAATTTTAGTCTCCAGACAGTGGGCCGTATACTCGGGGACCATTTCTTGGACTTTGCATAATATAAACGAAGGTTCCCACTATGAGCCACGTCACACTCAGCCTGGGCTGCTAGAGAGGACCAAGGCAGTGCGATGGAGTCATCTAAGGTGCACCTCACCACCCTCTCCTACCTCACCACCCTCTCCTCCCAGGCAGCTCTCACTGGCCTCACTTTTCCTTCCAGACGTGCCAGGCCCGCTTCCTCCATGGCCACGGTCTCCGGCTTTCCCAAATAAAAGCCGGTGAGCTGACAGCTACCTGAAAGAATGAAGCTCAAAACAGAGAAGGTAGCAGTGAACTGCAGGGGATGATGCCATGTGTTCTCCAGAGCCATCCACCAGGGGTGCCGGTCACCCTGGACTACGGGTGCACAGGGCATGGCAGGTGGCAAGGGAGGGAACAGGCTAGAGTATCGAGCTGTCAAGTGATGACACTGGCCCACCCATAGACAAGTGCCCTTGAGGAAAGTGGTTCAGTCGGGTCCCTGGTGATAAAAAGAGTGAGGGTCCCATGAGCCCTAACCTGCCTCCCCAGTAGGTCCTAAAAACAACACGGCAGGGGGGCGGCTGGAGAGGTGGCTCAGTTAATAGCGCTGCTCTTCCAGAGGACCCAAGTTCCAAAGGACCTGAGTTCAGTTCCCACACCAAGCAGCCGAAACTCCAGCTGGCCTCCAAGGGCACCCACATATACTCGCACAGACAGATATGAAAATAAAAATAAAATCTTAAAAACAACACAGGTGACAAAAACAAACAAACAAACAAAAAACCACTCAGATACTCAGGATTTCTGCACTCATCGAACCAGCATACAGGTATGTGTAGTGTCCCGTACTGGAAATAATACCTGGGACCAGAGGTGCTTCGGTTTCAGATTTTTCAGTGTTGGGGTGTCCGCACAGCCACATCTGCAATCTGGAAATTTCAAGTCCAAAAATCCTAGGATCCTAGAACTCTTCCCGCCTAGAGCAGTTTTTTGTGTCCCCTGGACACCTACGTATCTGCAGAGTTTGGATCGGCATAAGCCTGTTCAGAGAGTGGGTTTCCAAAGTAAAGGTACTTAGCCAAGGAAAGATGAAAATCTGCACCCTAGCATAGTTTCCCCCTCTCCCGAGATTCTAGAACATCCTCTAGTTTGTGTGGAGCGTCCTGTGCTGGGTTTGTCTGTTCTCCAGTCCTGGCACCCCTCCCTGAGGCTTTTTCCATCATGGGCAGCCCCTTTCCATCTTTCCTGATTCCTCTGCCAGCGCTGCTGCAGGAGATGGAGATACTGAGTAAGGTAGTTCCCCTAAGAGGCCTAAGAGTCATCCCTGTCCCTACCAAACAAAGCAGGTCATGAAGTAGAAAGCAAAGCCAGTGTAGGGGCCCAGGGATCCCCAAAGCAAGACGTGCTTTGCAACACGAACTTCAGAAACATCTCGGACCCACAGATTTGTGTGCAGAGGGGGGCCTGCAGAAGGAGGGATAGAAGCAGGCTGGGAAGAGCCTGGAAAAGCCTGGAAGGCAGCATTCCATTGCAGAGGGGCTCCCTGCCTGTCCATAGCCCTGCAGGATCCATTCAAGAAGGCTGGGGGAGGAGGGCCCCAGCTGGGAGTCCACAGGCTGAGACAATTAGGGGATAATTGGGGCTGAATCATCTTGGTGGAGGCCCAGTAGGGTGTTGGGTGGGTGTGGGCCCTGTAGTGATTGCTCCAGACCAGCACTGGCTGAGTTCATTCTGTGGCTCCGTCTCCTGTAACCTGGCATTCACGGCATAAGTGCCTGGCCTTGACACCAAGGTGACCTGCTAAAGACAACACAGGCCTCAGGAATGCCTTGATCTAGTACTAGAGCTCAGTAGTAAGTACTGGCCTGGCACACGTGAGCCACAGGTTACATCCCCAGTGCCGTGGACATAACAAAAATAGCGTCTTAACCTGGGGCAGTGCCATAGCCAATCAAGGAACAGAACCACGACCTATTTATTCAGAGAAGTGCTCTTTAGTATCTCTAAAGTCGATACGGTTTTTGCAACTGATAATGTCCTGGCTGTGGTGTGCTCGCAGGGTAATAGAAAAATAGTAGACTGACAACCATTTATGTAGGGCTCAACACATGTCCGCTGTCTTCCATCAGCCTTGCCGTTGAATCCTCTCCACAACCCTGTGCGTTTGGATGGAAAACCCAGTTTCAAGAGGGAGTCCTGTGGTCCCACAGGTGGGGACTCTTGGTGACACATTCTGACATGGGCACACAGACTTTGAGAAGGCGGGATTACACTTTCAGTTTGGCACCTGAAGCATAGTGAATGCCCCTTGACTGTGGGAAGGTAGGTGGGTAGAAGGAGTCCGTGAATGGGCAAACACCCAGGCATCATTGCTCCACCCACATCCCCGCCACCCTGGCAGCCACCCATACACAACGCTCGTTCTCTCCGGCTGCCTAGCACGAACCCTATCCCACTCCAGGGGCTACCATCCGATGGAGAGAGATGGATGTTGGTAGACAAATGGTCCAGCTCCCTAGTCCCCATTAGGGTATCTGGAGTGCAACCCACACAATCTCCCAAGGTCCCTAGCACTCCTGCACCTGGGTGTCCCAGGCAGCCTCTCTGCACAGCTTTCCCATTACTTCTTGGCCCCTGACTCAACTTCTTGGGACCTTTCTGGCACGACAATCCTGCCCCAAATCTCTGCCAGAAGGTCTGATTTGATACAGTGGTGAAGTTGGCCTCTATGCCAAAGGAATGGGTTGTGACAGAGGTTAGCAGGAGGGTGAGAGTGGTCTCACTCCAAAGGACCCACAATGCTGTCTGTCCAGGCTGGTTCAGATCCTGCAGTTAGGGGCTGGTGGATTGCTGAGCCACGGGTCAGCTTGATGGTGAAGCCTAAGAAACCACACATTGTGTGGAAGCCATGAGCCAGGGTGTGGGCTCAGTGAAGCCGCGGGACGCAGCGAGACTTTAGGCTCAGAGTCAGGTCTGTAGAAGCCCTGTTCCAGGTCTCCTGGATTGTGGGTTACATTGCTTTTCTGAGCCTTGTCTTTCTCCTCTGAAATGAACCCTGTGCCACAGGTCACAGAGGGGACTCAGGGAGTAACACACAGTGAGTTTGTCATGCGAAGCTGGGCCCAGAATCGTCCCCTTCAGGGGCCCTGCAGGCTCACATTCTGTTCCCCTTTTACTGTAAATGGGGGAGATACCCTCCCCAAAAGCCATGTGTACAAGATCCCATGTGTAGGAACTCAGCCTCAATGAGCAGGTGGCCTTCTTGCAAGCCATAGGAGCCCCCCAAAGAGACAGGTTCTGAAGTCAGATTCTGGGCTCTGGCCTCCTCCCACCCCAGCTGTATAGGATGGCTGAGATTAAGTGCACCCTGCTGTTCCTGAGACACTTCGAGGACTGTATCCTGCTGTAGTGTCTCTGCACAGACTACCTGGAATGCTGTTCTCTTCTCAACCCCCTTCCCTACCAGTGAGCCTCCAGGGAGGCCCATCTCAGCCTTGTGCCTAAGGCCATCATGCCACTGTGGACTCCAGCAGGTGGATACTGCCCCAGAGGCAACCCCTGTTTTGGTCAAGACATTCTCCCTGGCCTTGTAAAGTTTGGAAAACAGTCAGAGCTCTATCCCCCATGGATGTTTGTTGAACAAATTCTAGACAGGGCTTCTGCCGCATGGATTGAGACTCTTTCAGCCTTGTCTGGGGTCAGGACATGTGGTGAGAACCCGTGAGCCCAGTCCAGCCCTATCTCAGTTGTGTGGTTCCCAGAGCTATCCAGCCTGTGCAGAACAGTGAGGACTGCACCACAAAACCTGTCAGGAAGGTAACGACAGCCTTGCCCATTAAAGGCTGCCATGTCTTTCCTCAGAGGGGTTTCTATCCAATACGGGGTGATGGGGGTTCCCTGGAGCCCAGTCTAGGGATGTGCTGTTGTTACAAGACCATTGACTGAGTTTTATGTGTATGAGTGTTTTGTCAATACGTATGTATGTATACCTCTTGCTTGCCAACATGTATGTATGCGTACCACGAGCTTGCCTGCTGCCTGAGGAGATCAGAAGAGGGTGTGTGTTCACCTGGAACTGGAGTTATGGATAGTCGGGAGCTGCCATGTGGGTGCTGGGAACTGAACCTGGGTCCTGTGCTCTTAACCACTGGGCACCTCTGCAGCCCCAGTTTCTATTCCCTATCAGCAGTGAAAGTGCGTGTCTCTTGCTCCTTCCTAGCTGTCCCTTGGCCTCCAGCTGTCCTTACAACATGGCTGCTGGGCTGACAGCTGGAGTCACCTCTTCAATGACCAGTTTGACCCTGTAAGTGCTGTGTAAATACTTCCACGTCTCCCCGCTCCAAACCCTTTAGGCTCTTGCCTGACCACAAGGGCATTTTGTTTTACTACCATGCTCCTGCTATGCCTTAGTGTCCTTCCTGCCTTCCCTACATTCAAAAGCCTGTCCCCATTGAAACAGACCATCCCCAACAATGTAAGTCTGGGGTTGTGACACTGAAGCCAGGAACCCTTGGGAATGTGTCCTAAACGGAGGCACCTCAAAGGAGAAGCCTCATTCTCGGATGGGGCTGAGGGAGCTCAGATTTTTACCAGGTGCACACTTGTGACTCCAGCACTTACGAGGCGGCAGCAGGAGGGTCGTGAGTTCGAGGCTAGCCTGGGCTACATAGAAAGACCTGTCTAAAACACAGAAAAAAATATATTAAAAGACAACATATCTTCCTTCCCTCCTGTCCCTACACATCTTCAAACCTTAGTTGCCCACTGTGTAAAATGGGCATATGAAACCTAGCTGGAGAGGCAGCCAGGGACCTTGTGATCATCAGGGACACTGTTCCTTAGCCGCCGTGACAGAACATTGTTCTCTCCATGGGGTGATTAACTGTCTCCATTTGCCCTGGACTGAAAGGTCTTCTTGAAGGTGAGGCTCAAAACTGGGGCTGTCAGGCCCAGCAGGATAAGTTAGTAGCCTCCATCTCCTGCATTATTCGTTCTGGAACAAATGTCTTGCCAGACCAGAACTTGGAAAATGCCAAGTATAGCCAAAGTCTGACCCAAGGGCTGCAGGTTTGCACAGAAGCACAACTTGGCTTTCAACACATGAGGAATTGGCTGTTCCCTTTCAACGGAATGAGAATGGTGTCAATCTTCACCCCTTCAAGGGCCACCCTGTGCCACCCCTCCCTTCCGACCATCCCTGCATGCGATGGCCAGACCTTCTAGACTGCACATCTAAATATTCCCTCCATCAGAATCTCGTGTTGTTGGTTTTTTTCCTCCTGCGTTGAGTTTCTCGGTTTATTTTGAGCCAAGCAGCTCCTCACCCAAACTCCTCTGCCTCCTTTCAAAAATCCAAGGCTGTATTCAACCTCCAAGTCCAAACCGCACTTATGTAACCCATGGTGATGCTGAGTGAGTAAGGTTGGCTAAGAGGTGGGCCCCTTGCACTCCCAGCACAGGGGACATTCTGTCCTGTAGAAATGGTTCTGGGGTGTGTGTGTGTGTGTGTGTGTGTGTGTGTGTGTGTGTCTGTGTCTGTGTCTGTGTGTCTGTGTGTCTCTCTATGTCTGTCTGTGTGTGTATTTGTATGTCTCTGTGTATCTATGTGTATGTCTATGTGTATTTGTGTGTGTCTGTGTGTCTCTGTGTATCTGTGTGTGTATCTATCTGTGTGTATGTGTGTCTATGTGTATCTCTGTGTGTGTGTCTGTGGGTATGTGTGTGTGTGTGTCTATGTGTATCTCTGTGTGTGTGTGTGTGTGTGTGTCTGTGTATGTATCTCTGTGTGTTTCTCTCCTGAAATAAAAAACAAAAAACAAAAAACAAAAAACAACTCCTTCTGCTCAAGATGTCAAAAAGAAGACTTAGAGAAGGGAAAAAGCCTGGAATAATTTCAGCATTGGGCCCAGATCAAGAACGGCAAACGCTGGAATGTTTTCCGAAGTCAGGCTGTGAGTAGAGTCACCCTTACGGGAAATTGGAGCCTGACCTTGTGTAGCTCCAGGGGTGTGTGCTGGCCACATCCTCCACCATAGGGACAGCAGGCCCTGATCTCTCTCCCTCACTGCACTCCTACTTCATGCCCAAGCCACTTCTCCCCCATCTTGGCATCATCTCACAAGTGTGTTGTTATATTAATCCATTAATTTAAGAGGTAAATCAAGTTCCAAAAAACAGTGATATCTGAGGGGCCTCGCCGGTTCTGAGAGAACAGGGCTTGAACTAGGTCCATGTGTCCATGCACTGCCATGTGCAAACATCTACTCTGTGAGGCTGGCGGTTCATCTTGCCTGACATCCAGCTAAGACTCAGCTTGCAGTTTCTCACCAGCCATCTAAAGACGGGAGTAACACTAAAGGTTACTTCAGTATCACAGTGTCTGGATGTTTGGGCCTGTGACAACTGTTCCTAGAACCAAGCTCTTTACTGGGGATCCTTAAGACCTTGATCAACTCCCAAGGGTAGCATAATTCAGAACTGGCCTCCGCCAAACAGCCCAGAGTCCCCAAAGGACTGTCAACACCTATTATGCATGTGAGAGACTTCATCTTCCCTCTTAGAATAGATTCCAAAGTGGCTTCTGAGGCAGAGCTGGGTGGAGCCCAGGCTCATCCATTCACTTTGCTCAGCCCGAGCTCTGGTCCAGACCAATGACTTCACAACGGGGCAGTCCACGGTCCAGGGAGCCATTGAGGAGGGCTTCTTGGCAGTCTACCAACCAGAAAGGTCCAGGATAGCAGAGGCTGGATGTGATCTGGTCACTACACAGTCCCCAGCGTGGTGCTTGGGACCTGGTAGACCCCAAAACGTGCCTCTTGAATAACCAAATGAGTGGATCAGATCGAGCTTAGGGAAGACAAGACAAAGGCCCTCAAATGGCACACCTTTATCCACAGAGCTTGTGAATGTTTCTGTCTGCGGCCAGAGACATTTTGCAGGTGAGACTGAGAGAGCGCTAGCTAACCGACCTGAGATGGCGAAGTTGTCCTGCATTAGCCTGGAGCTCCAATCTGATGAGATCTTAACATGAACAGAAAGCCTTTGGAGAGCAGAGTCAGTGGGGCAAATTTGTAATCCTAGCCCTGGAGAGGCTGAAGCAGGGGAGTCACACACTCCAGGATAGCCTGGGCTACAGAGCAGGACCCCATCTAAAAAAAAAAAAAATCAGGACAGCCTGGCCTAAAGAGCAGGACTCCATCTTAAAAAAAAATCAGGACAGCCTGGGCTACAGAGTAGGACCCCATTTTTTAAAAAATCAGGAAATGACTAGTCAAGAGAACGTTCCGGTGTGAAGGAAGGGATGCTTCTGCAAGGCACGAAGTTAAGGGCAGACAGGGAGCCACCCCCAAGGAACATGGCAGCTTCTGGAAGCTGGAAGAGGCAGGAAGCAGCTCCTCTGGTCTCCAGGAAGGAACAAGGAATGCAGCCCTGCTGCCACCTTGGTGTTAGCCCAGTGAGACCAGTGTTCCAGTGTCAGACTTCTGATCTCTAGCACTGTGAGAGAAAAAAAAAAGCCAATCTGTGTTGTTTAAAGTTAAGTGTCTGTAGGGGTTCGTCATAGCAGCCGTGAGTACCAACTACTGCAGAAGGGAGCTCCAGGCGGTGAACCAGCACCTGCCAAGGCCCTGGACGAGAAAGGACCTGGCTGTGCCTCAGTGTGCTGACCGGGGTGATGCTGTCACCGCTCCTGTCCGTCTAGCCCAGGTCGGGGGCAAAAGCAGCTTGGAGAGCTCCTGTCTTCCCGACTGGTACTTCAGGAGTGTGCTTGCTGGGCAAGGTCAGGCAAGGATGAGGCACTGGCCCATCAGATGTGAAGAGTGCCTTTTTCCAGAGGATTCATAAACACCAGCAGAGGAAGGGCCCTTGACAGAGGGAGGAAGACTAGCTGTCAGAGCATGCTGCCTGCTGTCTTCAAAGCCTTGTCCTGAGTTCACTGGCAGTGCTTCCTCTTCTAGTATGGTAGCCTCATTGGCCCTTCACACCACACCCTGGGACACCCTTCTACCTCAGAGCTGTGGGAACTGCCAGGCCAGGGGCAGTGACTCCAATACCCAGGAAAGTCCAGAGAGGTTCCCCTTGCCCCTGAGGTGAACCAGCATGTGGAGTGGGACTTGGCTAGAGCCTGCCTGTGTCTTAGGATGGCCTTCCCAGACACCCCGCTGAGTTATTTTCTCAATCATGATAAATAGAAAGTGAAGCCGCGTTAACCATTGTCAATGGCATGGTTTTGTGTCAACCACCATCAGCATTCACCAACATTGCTACCTATCTCTCTGCCCTGCTTGCTCCCTGTGCTGGCAAGAACTCCATGCCTTCCTGTGTCTCTGGCTTGGTCTGTTCTACTCATCAGCTCTGCGTAGAACCACAGAGGAAACAACCTGCACATCTTTCCTCACACAGCGCCTCAGCATTGAGTGTTGGGAGCGCTGGCACACTGGATCAGAGCTCCATCCCCTTCCATGGCTACATACTATTCCGTTGCATGGGTAGAGCACATTTTGCTTACTCATCCCCTGTGGGTGGAAGTGTGGGCTGTTATGGGGAGTTGTAGGGACAATTGAGTGTGAGTTTTTTTTGGAACACCTCTTTTCCTTTTGTGGAGAGGGTCAGTAAGAGTGGAAAGCTAAAGCTTTACTTCCCGGGAAGTCTGAATTAGTTTTCCAAAACCAAGGTCAAGTAGGCTTTTCCAACTCTGGTCCTGAGGTTTAGGGAGGCACCCCATGTCACTTCTGTAACTCAGTGCGCAATGGTGGAGAGGACAGCAGATGGAAGAGACACGGGACAGACATGGAGGCCTTGGATAGGTGCGTGTGGGTGTTAGATACCTACCTGCCTGTGGCCATCAAGTCAGAGGAGGACCATCAGCATGAGGGTCGGACAGGCCTGTGCATGGGCCATTTTCCACCCGTGAGGTGGAGCTTCCTCTGAACCTGGTGCTGGGCTGTGGAAGGAACTGCCAGCAGCAGCACCTGGACACCCCGCTGTAGCAAGCAGAAGAGACCCTGGAGAGTTCTCAGCCGGGGCTGCCTGGCCACTCCCTCCTGTGAGAACTTTCCTCAAACACTTTCTGAAGGTTTTGCAGGTGAGTGCTCCGCGCTGCTAATATTAACAGGGTTTTAAAAAGGAGATTCAAAACCAAAAGGCCTTTGCCAGCTGGTCCACCAGCCTGGTGGGGATCTTACCCTAACCCTGATCAGCAGCCACTGGTCACAAACCTCTCCCACTCTCAGTGGTGGCTGCAATGGCCCTTTGTCTTGGAGGGAAAGGCCACCAGCTCCATGACACAGTTGTCCTCAAGCCAGCGACTCCTGCCCCACCCTCCATTTCCTGAAGTGGAGTTCCTCGGTGGGTGAGGAACGTGGTCTGGGTTACTCACTTGGCCGTGGCCAACCCACACGAACTTGTATTTGAACCTGTGACTCTGCAAAGGCTGGCTGACCGCGTGCAGGCGTCCCCTCCTCATCAAGGACAAAGACGATTTACACAGTCGTTCGTTCCAACTGTTGAGTCAAAGGTTGGGGAAAAGGGAATTTTCTAGAAAATAATAGCAGTGAGGCTCGTAGACGGTAAAGACAGCCTTGGTTAAACCTCAGTAGGGCCATGGGGTGGGGGTGGGTGAGGTTGAGGTGGGGGGGGTGGGGCTGACGGAGGAGGGAACGACAATAACCAGAATGCATTATACACAAATATGAAGTTGTCAAAAAAAATCACATCTGATAAAAACCAAATATTAAATTAAAAATGAAGAGCAGTGTTTCACAGCATCTCCCTAGCTTCCAGCTTTTACATTTTTTCCCATGTCATTTCCTCAGAGAGGGTGTGGCCTGAATACCCTGTTTAGGGCTGTGTGCTCAACTGTCACTTACTCTCAAAGACAGGGTTTCCTTGTGTGGCCCTGGCTGTCCTGACACTCGCTCTGCAGCCCAGGCTGGCCTCGAACTCAGAGATCCACCTGCCTCTGCCTCCCGAGTGCTGGGATCAAAGGTGTGCACCACCACCACCCAGCTAGTTTTATTCTTTTTTATTATTTAAAAATTTTAATAATAAGAATTATTATTATGTATATGTATGTTGCAGGGGAAACAATAACAATTATTATTATGTATATGTATGTTGCGGGCATGGCATGCATCTGTTACAATGTTCGTGTGGAGGTCAAAGGACAACACATAAAAGCTGGAACTTTCTTCCACCGTGTGGGTCCTAGGGATTGAACTCAGGTCCTTCGGCTTGGCAGCAGACACGCTTGCCCACTGAGCCATCTTGCTGACCCGCTTTACTTTCTTTAAGTTACACCATTTGCCTCATCCTCTGTGACTGTGGCACTCCGACTTGAATAAACCTCAGTGCTGGCACAGAACTGAGCTGCAGAACTCACCTTTGCATTTGCGTTCAGTTACTATAAGATGCCATTAGGAATACCATACGATTATAGTAAGGTAATTCTAATTATCTTCTAAAAATAATTGTTGCTAAAAAAAAAAAAAAAAAAAGTCAAGCCGGGCGGTGGTGGCACACACCTTTAATCCCAGCACTCGGGAGGCAGAGCCAGGCAGATCTCTGTGAGTTCAAGGCTAGCCTGGTCTACAGAGCGAGTTCTAAGACAGGCTCCAAAGCTACACAGAGAAACCCTGTCTCGAAAAACCTAAAATAAATAAATTTTTAAAAAATGTATCCTGTTATGAGCTGAGCCCATGATCAAGTTTGAACTAAAGTCAAACATGTGTGGTGTTGAGACATTCCGTTAGCAATCAGCCAGCTCTTTTTTGACTGACAGGAGGGTGGGGGATTAGGGGTTGGGGGTTGGGGGTGGGGATGGGGAAGTGGGGAGGGTGGGGTGAAGGGGGGGGGGGGGGGGGTGTATGCATTAAAAATTGTGCAAGCCGAAGGGCAGACCCACAGTAACAGGAATTAAGTGTTTTGTGATGTTATTAGAGAAATACATTTGAACACCGAACTGAATAGCAAAAACCAAACCTGAGTGAGCAAAATGGCCTGACATTTTTGCCATAGATTTTATGTAGTGTTTGTTGGAGAAGCTGGTTCCCCCGGGAAACAATCTAGGGCGTTTAAAAGAATCAGCAGGTGCTGAAATGAATGGTGCCCACAGAGAACCTGTGAATATGGCATTACTTGGAGATGGGTCTTTGCAGATGGAGTCACGCCAAAACTCGGCCACAGGTGGAAGGCGTGCCTCGGTGGGTAGAGTGCCTTCTTAATGTGCATGAAGCCCTGGGTTCCACGGCCCAGCACTGC